>JBBMKA010078552.1:0-14692 GCA_037833695.1 Sechiopsis laciniata | reverse complement strand
CTTTTGGTGCGCCTTGCGCCTCAGGCTCCAGAGGGTCATTGCGCCTTAGTGCGCCTTGCGCTTTTTAAAACACTGGGAAGAACCATTTGGGTGGTCTCAAAACAACAAAAGCCACTTTCCATGTTTTAAATACTGGCAAACAGTGGAATAAAAACAATTTCCTAAATAGAAAAGGTGGCATATTTCAATTTAAATAATCCAGACTTCAAGGATAACTATGCATCATAATCTAAAAATTAAAATAATAAAAAGGGACAATCCTAGGTATTCTCATTAGAAGAAATGGCAGCAGAGAGTAAGAAATAGCTACAAGAGACATAGAACTGAAGGAAAACAGCATTCAACAGTCATCTACTCATATCGCAGAAGTTGGAAATTATCTCCAGGAAGATACATAAAGCTAGAACAACACCACATACCACGGAAATATGGAAAACGCCATACAATAGCATCTTGATTCCAATGATCAGGCAGATATCGCTTAATAGCAGGCAACAGAGTCGCTCTAGGCAGAAAGAATGAGGATAATCATTAATAAAATTTTGAATACAAGTGCTGCTTATGAAGAAACACATTTGAATACATACGAAAGAGCAAGGATGCCAAGCACAAAAAAGTAGCTAGTCAAGACTGCATTAACCAAGTCCTTTGATAGAAACTTGAAAAGTAGGAAAAGAGATAAAAGCATTGCACTCCCAACAAATGGAAAACGCATGGCGTGTTCACTAGACATTGTCTCCTGCATATTTGATAATCAGACATAGTAAGCAAATTGATTCAGGATCATTCAAGGAATGAAGAAAGTGGAAGCAATAACAACTTTGAGGGACTTCCTCATTGCACTTACCGAAGGTGGAGTTGGTTTAACAGACCGATAACAACCAACAAAAACAGTTAGACAGGCAGTCAGAACAACATTCACATTAGGATCAACCTTCATTACAAGTGGAGCTAATGTCAATCCTGCATCCACAAAGTTGAAGAGGTTAGGCTTAGCCATACACTGAAACTTATGAGATTGTGCCCGATTTCTCAATAATGAACAGTTATAGTTTAAGATGGCAAGAAGAAAATATGGTGCTCACAAATTTATCTAGCTAGTAGGTATCATTGCATTAGTTCCATTTGATAAAAAATCAGTACGAATTCATTCAGATCCTTCAAGATGAATGATTATTATAACAATTCTTAGTGGTGCTTCCAAAGTGAGTTGTTACTGTCTCCCCAGAATAACGCAAATCCACTCTAGTGATTTTTAATGAGAATGGATGTCTTAATATGACATGATGATTTCAGAATACTGGAAATTAATCCACATTTGCAGATTATAATTTTATGCAATTTCCAGATATCGGTTCTCATGCATACCAACTGAAAAGTAAGAAAATCACAAATAGCTTATAAACTTTATTCCTCTATTCTCTAATACAAACTATAATAACCTTGATCTAGTCTCATACTACCAGTGATACAGATCTTGCTAAGGAGTCCAGAAAACCACAGGCGGTGTGGACATCACAATATATATACTTGAGTGTGTGCATCAACTTACGCGCATCTCAAATAGTTTCACTGGACAAGTGAGTAGCCCTACCACATGTGATTGTCAAGGAAATTAGTAGGAGGTTATTTCCAAGACAGGAAGCCATCGTCGATTGAACTCATAGACTCTTAATTTCCCAAAGTTGTCTTAACTATTTGGCCAATTCATGAAGGTTTTCAATCAAAATTATAATCAATGATCAAGATCATACTCTATAACTAACAAAATTACGTCCAGCATATAAAACGGCAGGTTACCTATCAGAAACAAGGCAACGGGTATAAAGAAAATCAGCCATTCTCATACAAGCTGTCGGATTAAGCCATTGATATTCAATCGATGATGGGCACTTCCCATACATTCAACGCTAAAAGAATTAACTGAAGAGATATCTCTAGATTAACGCATGCGGCCAAAATCATTGTATTTCACAACAACTAAAAATCAATGCAAGAAATAGGTTACCCACCTACTAAAGCAAAATTCGCAATGCGCTCAGCGTTCTTCATCTTGGACAGTTCTCAATTAAACACCTTTCACCAACACTATCAATGCAAGAAAAACTATGATAATTGTCTCGTAATTGCTCCCTCTGCAATCAATCAACAAAAATACATAAATTAAAAAGAAACCATCAATTACACGAACCGAAAACTAAACATTTTGAAAATGGCGTGTAATCAAACAGTCCATAAATCAAAACAAAACAAAATCAGAAATGAAATGAACAACAAAGAAAAGTGATGAATTGGAGATAGAAACAAACAACGGTACCAATCATCGGCGTCTCGAAGACTTCGAGTGGATTTGACCACGCAGATCGGAGAGCTCGCCGAAGAAAGAGAAGGGATTTTTTTTCACAATTTTTTCAGATTTTAGGGTTTAACTGAACGAATGTGACAAACAAAAAAAGAAAAAAAATGAAAAATGAAATGGTAAATCTAGAAATTAAAAATGACGTACCGGACTGCTACTTTAAATTCTTTGACGGGAAGGGTTTGGGTGCAACCATGGCTACACCCCATGGCTGCACCCCCCTTGATTACCACACACAAAGAGCAAACAAAAAAAACAAAAACAAAAAATTAAAAAGTAAAAAAAAAAAAAATTCTGGTGCAGTCATGGCTGCACTGACCTTCACGGCTTTCATCGGAGCGTGACGACAAGCGTTTCTTTGGACACGTAGCGTTCTCATATTGGTTTATAAATTGTTAATGACGCGAACGGTTGATCGAGAATATTAAAAGTAGAACCGAAAATAAAACCAATAAATTTATCGAGAATACTAAATAATAACATTATGGGAAATTAGATGAAAGTGATTGGTTTTTACTTTTATCTTCCAAAAAAATGCTTTTACTTTTTTCATTGAAATAATGTTTACTTTCAATTTTTAAAATAACATAATCATTAATCATGTAAAATAATATTAAATAAAATAATTATTAAACTAATTTTAAATTTTGTGAGAATCAACTAATTTTAAATTTTAATATATTGATAATGTAATAAAAAACATAAACTAAAAAGTATTAAAAAGTAAAGAATAAAAATATTTAATTTTAAAATATATAAATTAAATTGATACTTTATTGGACTAAACAAATTTATTTTTCCTAAAATTATTGGACAACGGGCCAGGTTATCCTAAACAAAAATCAATCTCAAAAATAAAAATAAATAAATAAAGAAAAAAGAACACGCCAGGTTATGGGTCCTGGAAACGAAGCCACGTATTCTTCTGATTTTTGTCCATTCACATTTCGACACGTCGGATTTGTTTTCCTCCCGCTTGACCTTCATTTCTGGAGCGTGACTTCTCCGTAACAGTTTTCTCTCTTTCTTTTTTTTAATGTTTTCACTCTATCTTTTGGCATTAGTGTCGATTTAGGTATTTTGTAATTAGACATGTTCATTTTTTTTTCGGACTCACTTCTAACCAACGAGTAACAGGGCTAAGTATGGGATAAAAAATTTCTTTTGGGATAAACGAGGTCGAGGACTGGGTATTCTCATCTTTGTTTCCCCGATTCCCTCTTCGTTTACAATTTATTTATTTTTTTAAAAAAAATCTTTTTTTCCCATTTTACTCTTTAATTTTTAGATAAAAAATATTTATCGGTGAAATCATTTTTTTAAATAAATATTTTTCCTTAATAATTAAGAATATAGTTAAAAGTTGATAGATATTTTTTAAAAAAAAATTAATTATTTGAGATTATTATTAAAAAAATATATGAAAAAAAGAAAAAAAAATATATGAGGAAAAATTTTGAAATCCGATCCCCGCCAATTTCCTGAGAATCCCTGCTCCGATCCCCACAAAAACGGTGAATTTCGTGGAAAAGGAAATTGATTTTGGTAGCTAGGACAAAAACAGATAAGTCATTCTCCGACTCCATCCCGTCCCGTAGATATCTCTAATTGTAATCAACTTTTAAAATTGGGTATATCAAATTTAATACTTAGCAAAAACGCCTACCCATATTTTGTTATTAATGTGACCTATAATTTTGTTTTTCATGATTTTTAATATTTAATTTATAAGGGTTAAGGAAACAGATATAAACCGCCACAGAATTTGAAACGAATTTACTCCCATAATAATTTTTGGGCATTACATTTTAATTATAACATATTTTATAAAATATTACATGTATAATAAAAGGTTTATTTTTTAAAATTTTTTCAATTTTACCAACTATCAATTGTTTTTTTCGTAACTAGATCAAATTTAAAAAATATTTGTAAATATAGGTTAAAAGAAAAATATTAGCAAAAGTGAGATTTTGTTAATTATATTATTAATTCACTAAATTGTCATTTATAATAATACACATGTTATTAATACTTTTAATTTCCGAATTATTTTCGTATTTGGAAAAACTCCCACATTCTATACCCATTTTGCAAAAATTTGTGGCATTTATTGCAAAAATTGGAGGCATTTATTGCGAAAATAGAGCATTTATTGCAAAAATTGTGGGCATTTATTATGAAAATCCTATCAAAAAATAAACTACATGGTTGTTTTTTTGAATACATATGTTGTTGAATAAACAATTTTGTTTAATGGGTTCTAACATTTATTATAACCACACAATACTGAAATGACTTGTTTATACGGTCCATTCAGAAAAATAATGCCAACGTTTTGGCACTGTGTTTATGATGGTTAATTTTTTTTAGTCGGTTTTGTGGACACATAAAGATGTTAGAATGTAAAATAATAAACGAACAAGTACAGAACAATAACCAAAACAACATTGTCTTAAGGTATAAATTTTACACGGTACATTACTAAGATATAAGAAAATTGTCTCATCATATGTGTTATTGAAACGTAATATTTATGAGAGTTTAGGGTTATATCACTTAATTATTAATGTTGAAAGATGGTTAATATTAAACTTGTCTTAATGTAAATGAGTGAACGAACGATTCCACAAGACTATATAGTAAAAACTTGTCTTTTCAAAATTATGTTAAATTTGTTTATATAGAGACGCGCATTGTGCTATAATATGTTTGTTTTAGCGACCGAGTATTTATGATGGTTAGTAATAAAGTTGTTTTGATGTATTTGATTATATGAATAGTTTCAAAAGACTGTATAGTAGAACATTGAGAAATTGTGCTTAGATAAAGACTCGTATTGTTGAAAAAAAAACGATATTATTATTCAAATTCAGTACAGAAGTAAATTAAAAAGTCTCATGGATAATAAAATCAAAACTGAAAAAAGTGTTCCACATAATAAAAATACTATAATGTGAAATCGATCATTGAAGGTTCTGTCTTGAAGGTTAACATGATATTGTTGGATGTCGTACAGAACTTTGTATTAAATACTGTCAATATGATGTACATGTTATAAGTTTAAATAATATAAGGAGTTAGAAATGATACACTAAAGAGAGTACCATACGATAAAGAGAATAAATACCATACCAGCATGAAATGTCATTTATCTATTGATATCTTCAATTTTTTTTCACATTACTCAGTCAGGTTCGTAAATCGCTGCATCATGTCTTCTAACACAAAACAACCCTTGCAACAAAATCCTAATCGATTATTATATCTTTCACATGAATTATTGTTCATAGCCCCGTAACGTGTTCGGGGACAATAAGCGTGTAACCACCTCTCGTAACCAATTTTTTGTAATTTTTCACGAATACGAAGACATTCATTCTCAAGTTGACGCAAAGTTGTACAATATTACTAAATGTCCAAACACTACGGTAGTGTCGTTTATCTCGTATAATATACAGTATAAACAATACGGCATTGCGGAATGAAAAAGTAATGTATACAATAGGAGTATGGAAGATGGATTGGATATGAATAGAATGAATAATAAACATTAAGTTATACAGTATGTAACATGAAATATGTAAACGTATAGAGTACTGTGTACATTATAAAATATTATATATGTGTGTTTAAAAATCAGAATAGCAATACATGGCTGACTACAATGTTAATGGTATTATAGAATCTGAGGCCGCAAATAAAATTATATAACATATGAGTATGGAAGATGGATTTGATATAAATAAAATGCACGGTAATGGTGTTAGATTTTAGAGTATTGAAAAGATGAAAGGAAATAAAGACATATCATATTGTACCATTTGAGACATATCAGATCGGAATAAAAGGAGAATGTACAGTAAAATGTTGATGAATCGCAGGAATTTTAGGAACAAAAAACAGATAGGAAGCCTAAGGAATTTGCACAGTATAAGTCGGAGGATTGAATGATTGCGATGGAAGGAAACTACTGTCTGACAACTATGTGCAATATAGATTGCGATGCTTGTTGAACCTAAAAGAAAAAGTTGTAGTATTACAAAAATGTCCAAACAGTACCGTTCTATATTATAAGTCGTATAATATACATGTATAACAATACCGTATTGCAGAGTGGAAATGTAATAAATAGTAATAGGAGTACGGAAAATGTATTAGATGAATAGAATGAATAATAAACAATAATTGTATAGTATAAGTTATACAGTATGTGTATAATGAAATAATGAAACATATAGAGTTTTGTATAGTTTATACAGTATTATAACAATACATGGCAAACTACAGTATTAATGGTATTATACAATATGAAGTCGAAAATAATTATATAAAACATAAGACAAAATAAGATGGATTTGATATGAAAAGAATGCACAATAATGTTGTTAGGTTTATTAGTATTGGAAAAATGAAAGGAATAAAGATATACCGTACTGTAACATCTGAGACAGGTCAAATTGAAAATAGGGGGAAATGAACACACAATGTTGATGAAATGAAGGGATTTCAGGAACAAAAAATGGACAATGGTGATCGGATGATTGCGATGAAAAGATTGAATGAAGCTACATCTAGACGGAAGATTTAATGCTTGCGATGTAACGAAACTACAGTCTGGTCGAAAAATAGTGGTCGGTGTAAGACGAAATTCAGGACGTCGGAATCTATAGAGGATGAAGATGGAGGAAATAAATCGATGAAGGAGTTTGGAGAAAGAACCTAGACGTTAATGGAATAGGAATGTAGATGTGAGAAAATTGAACAAATCAATTATAAATTCGTAACATTAATTTGTCAATTATGAATGAATGAATCTTCTATGGAAAGTATGAAATGTCATTTTGAAATTGAAATGAAAGAAATTAATGAATGAAATGGCAAAATTGTATTTTAAAAAAAGTTAAATTCGAAATTTTAAAAAAAAATTAAAAATGTAAAACAAAAGTTTGTCGCCTATTTTTACAAATATTTCTTTAAAATGGTCTATTTAGTATAATTTTCCATTGAAAAATGATTAAAGGTTATGAACAAAAAAATGATTTAAGTTTTCTTTTTTTTTTTAGTAATATTTATGATTGAAGATTATCAACTAAAATTTGATTGAGACTATGAACTAAAAATTGATTGAAGTATAGACATTTTAGTAATTTTATAGATATCACCTCATTTTTCTATTACTTGCGTAATTATTTTTTAAAAAATATATTATTTATGATACTTTTTTCATTATTTTTTGCTATACTTGTAAATTCCCTAACTATATATATATATATATATATATATGTATATGTATATATATATATATATGTATATGTATATATATATATATATTAAAAGAATTCCCTAACTATATAGCTTCTACATAGCATTTATTTTCCTCCAGATATTGTCTATTGGTTTTAAATAAAAAAAATATAATCTTTTAGATGGATAATAAAAATACATGGGAGATGTTTGCATTTTTTTTTATTAAACAAGAAATTGATAGTACATATGAATTGGATTACAACTAATCAATCTACTATCAGCTTTTTCAGTTTTATATTTTTATTCATATAATATATCTTTTTTTAACTAATTAATTGAAAAAAAAAATCGTTTATATAATAAATAATTTTAAAACACATTTTTACAATTTAAAATTAAATATAATTTCATAATCAATTTAGTACTTTAAAAATATATTTTGTAATTTTAAATTAATTGTCATAATCAATTTTATTTTTTTATTAATATTTTTTCATCCACTCAATATCATTAAATTTAAATCAATTAAATCAAATTTCTTCACATTCACATAATATAATGTTTTTAAAATATGTTTAGTAATTTGAAATTAAGAGCAATTTTCTAGTTTATTTTGTTTTGTTTCTAAACTTTAATTTATTCATTTAACAAAATATTAATAATTTATCGTTAAGTCATTAATTGGCATCAAATTAATTAATTTGTAAAGTTTTCATGTAATTCTTTAAAATATAAAATAAAATTCATGTCATAAAAAAGTATTACGATGAAAAAATGATAATATTGAAAATAAAAGAAAAATAAATGAAGTAATATTAACAAAGAAAATTAGCATAAATATAATAATTTGGATTTGAAATAATAAACAAATAAAAAGACATTATTTTTTATTTTTAAAAACTCGTAAATCTTACTTCATTCATAAATAGCAAAATTCACCTTTAAGTCAAATATTAATTCTCATGAGCAAATTTATGGACGTGAAATTGAATTAGATTACAACAAAGACAACACGTCACCAACTTTTTCGAGAATAGTTATTGTAAACGTAAAAACTTTCATTTTTATTAAAATATCTAGTTCATTTGTTTAAGAAGTGAAGTGAGTGGCACTTGCTTATCCATATGTTTTGCTGGTGGATATGCCCGGTAGAATGTCAACCATGTCGCTCATCTCTCGAGGGTGTTTGTCAGTGTCGTTCTGGTATGGATTCTCACTAAAATTCCTTTTCAACCTCCGATCAAAACGCATAAACGTTTAAGTGGCTATAAGTTTAATCCATAGTGGTCGTCTATTTATGAAGTAATTCTGTACAAATTTTCTTAACATTTAAATGATAATGTGTTCTTAAAAATAGTGGAAATGCGTATAAACTAACCTGAACACTCATGAATAAACAAAAAAAGAAAAAAAAGAAGATGATTACATAGCCAATTCTGCTTTGAAATTGAAGAATGTACTGAAGTTGTAATATATATATACACTTATGTTTATCTTGTTTGAAATATTTTAGCTAAGATTTTGGTTATAGTTTGTTGAAAGCCTAGAGGTAATATTAGATATAAATCAGCAAAAAAGTATGAGTAGTAAATTGTAAGGGAAGGAATGTAGAGTGAAAAACAAAACTAAGTTCATTTTTTGATATTAAGATGGTAGTCACATATATACAAAAGAGAAAGATTTTGGTCGAGCCTAAGCTGCACGTCCATACATGCTATCACTAATGTGGCACTTTAAGAGCCACAATTTTCTTTCTTTTTTAATCTCTTTTTATTTATAAGAGATTTCTTCTTCTTTTTTTTGTGGGATTATCTTTTTTTGTATGTCCTTGTATTCTTTAAGGTTCGATTTATTATTTAAAAAATAATCTAAAATAGAGTTGGTTTAAATAGTAAGACTATACAATCATGTTTAGGGAAAGATGCATTCCATTCACCTGAAAATCTTTTCTTTCACTGGCCTAAAAAATGCATTTTAAGAGATTAGCTAGGTTTTATTCTATGAAAACTGAACAGTCATAACATCAATAAATGCTCCATGAAAGGTTCAACATTATTGATATTGATCTATTATGTGCCGATGACAAATAAACATTTGGTTAGAAAAAGCAATGCTATTTATCATTGTTCTAATCACATGAATTTAAAGATCAAACCTTCAAGCTGGCTACAAAAATCACACATAATAAAAGTAAAAATACTGCAATTACTGAGCATGAATGCGAGAGGGACAACTGCAAGGAATAGAAGGTATAACCAAAACAAAAACTATGAATCATCTTCGGTTGGTTTTATTGTCAAATAAGGGCCTTGATAATTAAATCTTTAAAGATTATAGATTCAATCTACAATAATCAGTTACCAAGGAATTATTTTCCTACGAATGACCTTAGCTGCTCGTAAAAATGGTCAAGTTGCACGTAAGTTAGCATGGACACTTAAAGATATCAATAAAAGAAAAAACAAAACACAAACCATATGCTTCAATCTATCTTTTTTTTTTTTTTTTTTTTTATATATAAGAAACAATCATATTCTTCAATCTATCAATAACCAAAAAAGTTCAGTAAAGTAACAAATCTGAATGTACAAATTCGGATGCTCGTCCTACACTCCGACGAACATGAGCAGTCGCTATGGTGTTATAAGTAACAGCGTCTGGTTTGATTCCCAGATCTATCATATTTTGTACCACATTCCATGCCTCTGGGATTTTCTTCTTGTTACACCAGGCTCTAACAAGGACATTACAAGTTCTCAGATTGGGTCTTAAATTTTCCTCTTTAGACATTAAGTCCAGCAATTCTGTAGTTTCTTCAGGCTTACCAGCAATGCCATATCCTTTTATCAAAGTGTTGATAGTGCTTGTACTGAGCTTTAGTCCATCAGCCTTCATTTTTCTAAAAGCTATCATAGCTTCTTCAACACTACCAGCTTCAGAGAAAGCATTGATAACGGCATTACAAAATATCGCGTCTGGTATTAGTCATTTTTCTTCCACCATTTGTATAACTGAATCGATAAGATTGAAGCGCTTCTGGTCAGTCAATGCAGACAACAGAGTTGTATATGTTACTAGAGAGGGCCTATGCCCCTCCGCAATCAAATTGTCAAAAATGTTCTGGACTTCTTGATATTTCTCTCTTTGTATCAAATTGTTCATTAATTTTGTTTTTGGGCGCACTATCGCACAACTTTCACTGGATGTGCAATCTAAACAACCGGATTCACTTTGGACATCTTCAGAACTTAGAGTGGAATGTGTTTTCGTTTTGTTATATGGAGAAATATCATGCACGAAAAAATATAGAGGGCTAAAAAGCAGAATGACTAAGACAACCGAATGATTCAACAATGAAATGAAAGAAAGAAATATTGCTAATTAACCACTTTATTCAGGTGTTAACTAATTTGCAGGAAGCTGCAAAAGATTGGGCAGGTTAGATGAATCTCTATATCTACATGACGCATTGAAAAACCAATAAAGAGCCTTTTTGTATTAACAAAATATAATGGAAAACTTTAATAACCGTTTTCTACTGAACTTGCAAGCTTTTTCACATTTGACACTCATGTAGGAACAGAGATCGGCTTCATTTGGGAAACCACGTTAAGCGACACCACCTTATTCCCTAATATCATGCTAAATCAAGTTAAATACAGATAAATTATAACACGTGAACTTGAAATTGTCCATGCTTTGCTTGATGCAGGAGTTGCCTCTTAAATACACGAGCCATCCTATAACAGTTAGAAACTCAAAACTATGGACAAGCCCAAAGTGAACGTAAAATAATATGCAAAAGTAGAATTGGAAATTCGAGTCAAATACTTCAGTGGATGTATTTTATGACTAAGAGTAAATCTTTGGACACGCTCAGTTGCTTAATGTAATTTTACCAGTCTTCTCCCTCAATAAATGAAAACTCCAGGCCTTCAAGCCAAACCTCTAAGGTGGGAAAAAGCTCTGGCCCTTTTTAGCAATTAAATTTTTAATTGCTATTTAATTTGTGAATAAAACTATCGATATTCTTCCACAACCTAATTCTCTGAAAATCGTCAAGTTTTCTTGGTTCTAATCTCTCTGTTAATGCCCCTATGATACACAAAGCAGATACCTATTTGATTTTACGTCTGAAGCTACTGTCCTACTACTATAGTATAGCTTCTTTTTTTTTTATATCCGTGACTGTCCGGGCCAGCTTGCGTGCACCTCGACTAATGTCACGGGACATACCACCTGACCCTACAACATTTGGATGTTAAGGAAACCCGTAGGAAATTAATTCCTAGATAGGTGGCCATCATGGATTGAATCCATCACCTTAAGCACTCCAAGGCCCTCTTTGACCACTTCAGTCACTCCATGATGGTTCACGATCGTGTATCTCAACAGGTATCAAACTAAAGAGTGCAAACAATTGATAAAGCACATTATGAAGATTTTAAGCTCACACTCGAAAATAAAACACGATACTGCCAGAAACTTGCATCATTACCACAATTTAAATGGTCATGAACAGATTATCAGCTGCCAATACTCAACGACAAAACTGCAAATAGCCTACTTGCAGAAGTGAAGTAAAACCAAGCCACAAAATACTTAATCTAGGATATGAACTACTGTTCTCTAAACATCTTCAATAAATTAACAAGGACTGGGCATAAATACCTCGCCGGGAACTAATCGAGTCCATCTTTTCTTGATAGCATCAGCGGGCATTTGATGTTTACTTAAGGCTCTAGAAAAAGCCTCCTCTTCACCCGACTCTCCCATTTGCTGCAATTCACATTAACTAGCGAGCCTCAAAGTTCATTCCACTTCCCCTCCGAACCTTCTCATAAAATTATCGCCATATTAAACCATAATACAAATGCATCAAATTCATTCTCCATCCAAAAGACTAACATTCAGTTACAGAGTTCACTGTTCAGAGACAATAAACTAACTCATAAAAAACAAACAACAACAAATTCCAATGAACAAAAAAGACCTAAAAACAATCAAAACATGAATGTTTTCTAGAATCGCAGCGCACATCAAACACAAACTCACACCAAGAAGTAAATTACAATCATACACAAACACACATCGCAATCAAGAACTGCAAGAAAATGCAAGAACTGCAAGAAAACTCAAATGAACGCCTAATATCTCACATACATATGAAATCAGTGAAGGAAAAACGTTATACGATAAAATCTAAGTTAGTGTAGAAGAAACGAAGCTTGTATGAACAGATTGAAGATGATGAATAGTACTTGCTTTGGCTTAAGTTGCAGACGCGTTTGTGGCCTGGTTTAGCGTTTATTGCGAAAAGGAATGGAAGAAATGAATAGTCAGTGAGGTTGAAAGGTATTTATACGATTATCCGAAATCCTTCATTGTTCATCGAAATTCAAAAGAAGGAAAATTGGATAAGAGGAACATAAAATTGAGGCTATGGAAATATTGGGTTTCATTTCATTTCCTTTTTGGCCATGGATGGGCATGAGATTCTAATTTTTAATGGTTGAGGTTGCGTTTAATAATTATTTTGTTTTTAAAATTTAAACCTACGATAATTATTTTATCATACATTTTTCTTACTTAGATGTCTACTGCTTATCTATACTTGTATAAATCAAACCAAAATTTAGAAACAAAAATAATTTGTAAAAGTTTATTTTTGTTTTTGAAATTTGGTTATCATTCATATGAAAATATTGATATATTTTAAGAAAGATGGAACACCAGTAAAAAATTGAAGTAAAAATAATTTAAATTTCAAAACCAAAATGGTTATCAAACGGGGTCTACATTATAATAATTATTATTATTATTGAAATTTAAGCTCATTCTTACTCAAATTTCTTAAAATATATTCCATTTTTCTTATAATATATTCATATTTTCTTTAAGAAATTATACAATGTTAACTAAATTTCAAAAATAAAAAATAAAGTCTTGAAAGCTACATTTTTTGTTTCTTAATTTTGATTTAATTTCTAAAAATAGATGTAAATATTTAACTAAAAAAATATATATAATAAAATAATTGTTGAAAGTTTAAAATTCAAAAACTAAAAAGTAAAAACAAAATGGTTATCCAACACTCTTAACCAAAATTATAAAATATAACTTGTAAGTTTGACAATGGTTTCAATATGATTTTTTTATGACATATGTTTCAAAATGATAAGTCGCCTTTTAAATGTTCGGAAATTACAATTAAAATCTAAGATTCATGATAATAACTTAATATCAATTAAAAGTAAGGGAGTGTTTATTTGACATATTTAGGTAGAATTTAGGTTAAAGAGTTATATAGAAGAGTTATATTGAGTAGTTAAAAATTGAGAGTTGTGTCAAAAACTCGTTTCGATATAGTTTTTGTATAGAGGAATAAGAGTCAAAATCTTGTTTTGATGTAAATTTAAAATGAGTAGTTATTTTTAGTAGTTAAAAAGAAATTATTAAAAATGAATGGTTAAAAATGAGTTATTTTGATTAATTTGAAATGAATGATTAAAAATGAGTGGTTATAAATGATTGAGTAGTTATAAATGAATGATTAAAAATGAATGGTTAGAAATGGGAGTTATTTTTAAAAGTAAAAATGAGGAGAAATTAGTAAAAACTCGTTTGGATGTAGGTTTTCAAGGAAAAATTAATAAATCCTAAAATCAAATACTATCTAAATATGCAAAACAAACAGCTCCTAGGACACTTGTCTAACTTTTTTTTTTTTTTGACAGTAGACACTTGTCTGACTAAATTGATAATAACGTCTAACTTTATGTCAATATTTTGAGTATAATTTTTATTTGGTTCACATATTTTAAAATCAAATATTTTTACTTAATAAAATTGGCTAATGAAATGTTGATTAGATTAGTTTTAATTCACAATAAATTGATGAAGTGATTATTTTTGTTTTAATGTTAATTTAATTTTTTTTAAAAAAATATAAAAATACACTTAAAAAATATACAATCACTAAAATTGAGATTATGAGAATATCAAATAGGGGTGTTCGTCGGTCGGTCGGGGTCGGTTTTCTCCAAAAACTGACCTCAATAACCGACATTTCGGTTTTCTTAA
>JBBMKA010078481.1:0-14701 GCA_037833695.1 Sechiopsis laciniata | reverse complement strand
TTTGCTTGTATACTTGGATGCTAGATGATGCGTTGTTTCGTACTGTACCCTAGTTGGGGATTCTTACTGAGTGCCTTTGTATTCACCCCTATTTTCTGTAGTTTTTCCACTAGGTAACTTGGAACAGCACCAGGACGGCTAGCGGAGGAGCTGTATGAGGCGTCACTCTGTTTTGCTTCTGTCTTTTGTTATTTATTCAGCATGTAGTTGGACACGGAGTCCCAAGGAAGATTTTTTGCATATTGCCTTTAAAAGTGTTTATGGTTGTTGGATTTAAATACTAGCCAGGAACTTGTTTTGTTTTTATCAAGCTTATGTTTGGAATGTTTTAATTTTAAGGAATTTTCATTTGTTTACCTTTTCTTAAATATTTTATATGCATACATGCTGAGTAAAGACCAGGTTTATGATCATTTTTGGTCGGGTCCTTACAGTTGGTATCAGAGCGCAGAGTCATAGATTCTGTAGACTAACCTGCTTTGTAGGTTGTTTGTCCCCATGATCACCAGCACTCCAACGGCCGTCAGGTTTGTCTAAGTTCTTTTAAGGGTTTTTACAATACTGCATCTAGTATACATGTGTTACCCGTGTTGGTAGTGAGAGTCCGAGAGTGGGCTAACCCTTTGTGGTTTTCATGTAGATCGCCTGTATGCCGGTTACACGTAGTGGAGCAGGGACGTCAGGTACTGCCAACAGAGAGTTTAATGAGACGACGTCTAAGGTTGATCCGACCCGTAGGCCAGCTTTGGCCCTAGCTGTTAGCTTTCCCAGAGAGGAGGTAGAGGCTACTATGCCTCAGAGTGAGACTCTAGGAGCAGAGTTTGCTTCGACCATGCGAGACATGAGGTCAGATTGTTGGCTCAACAGAGAGTTGAGACCCAGACACAGCTTGCAATGCAGAGAGCGGAGTCTAGGGTGCAGATAGCCCAGCTGACCCAGCTGATTCAGTAGGCACCCCCAGCAACCCTAGTGATCCCTCTTGGAGGGTAGGTTCAGTAGGATTTTATAGATGAAAAAGTTGACACTAATGGAGCTGTCGAGTTCGGTAAGTGGCTCAAGGACTTTACCAAGTGGAAGCCTACCGAGTTTTGTGCTTTAGAGAACTCGTTAGTAGTGGTAAAGTGGTTGGCCAGGATAGAGTACATCTTCGAAGTGATGGGATGCCCCGACGTACAGAGGCCGAGATGTGTAGCCCATGTGTTGACAGACATAGCAGTTTGGTAGTGAGAGTCCACCGACAGGGGCAGACCAGTGGGATGTCCACCAGCCACCTGGGAGTTCTTTAGAACTGAGTTTAGAGCTAAGTACATCAGTGAAGAGGCTCAGCAGGAGATGGCAGAGGCCTTCTCAAATCTGAAGCAAGGAACAGATAGTATAGCTAGATATGAGAAGAAGTTCTCAGAGTACAACTATTTTGCTCCAGAGCTCATAGCCACTGAGGAGCTCAAGATTAAGAAGTTTGTTGGCAGGTTGAGGAAGGAGGTTGTTCAAGATGTGCGAGCACTCGCTCTTGAGACATATGCTAGAGCTGTGGCATTGGCCACCATTTAGAATTCTAAGTACCCGCCGGTGCCAGCCCTAGACGCACCAGCTCAGTCTGTTAAGCAATACTCTGGCCAGAAGAGGAAGTTAGAGTCTTCCAGTGGTTCCCATTCAGGTGGACAGTAGCATTACCATCAGGGCTAGTCTCGAGGTCGGGATCAGCGACGACCCCAGCACAAACAGCAGGACCGCCAGCAGGGCGTAGTCAGGCAGCCGCCTCAGTGTAACAAATGTGGCAATCCGCACTTTAGAGTTTATGGAGCTTCGCCCCGAGCCTGCTACAGGTGTGGCAAGGAAGGGCACTTGGCTAGATTTTTCCCTGAGGACGGAGCAGTTGCCAAGCCGACCCAGCAGTAAGGCCAAGTTTTTGCTACGACACACTAGGAGGTAGAAAGGACTGATGCTGCAGTTGAAGGTACGTTGCTTGTCTTAGATTACTATGCATTTATATTGTTTGATTCGGGATCGACCCACTCGTTTGCATCTGATTCATTTGTTAGACAAGCTTGTTTGGAACTCGAACCTTTAGGGTTTGAGCTGTGTGTTACAACCCTTTCAGGAGTAAGTATGTTAGCCAGTGAGAAAGTGCAGAGTGGTCAGAAGAGCTTTTAGTAGCTACCTTCATAGTCCTGCCTATGAGTGGTTTTGACGTTATCCTTGGTATGGATTGGGTAGCTGAGAACAATGCAATGATAGATTTCAGCCAGAAAGAAGTTGTGTTTAGACCGCCCAAGAAACAGAGCTTCAAGTTTCACGGTGTCTAGAGCGGAGTGTGTCCGCCGATAATTTCAGCAGTGAAAGCCCGTCGTTTATTAGCTCGAGGAGCTTGAGGCTATTTAGCAAGGTTGTCAAGTGAAAGTAGTACCCCGTTGTCTGTTGACCTGGTATCAGTAGTGCAGGAGTTCACAGATGTCTTCCCTGAGGAGTTACCGGGTTTACCCCCGCAGAGAGAGGTGGACTTTACCATTGAGCTTGAGCCAGAGACTTTCCCTATCTCCAAAGCTCACTATCGGATGGCGCCAGCTGAGATACGAGAACTCAAGGTGCAGTTACAAGAGATGCTTGACCGAGGATTCATCCACCCGAGTGTGTCCCTTTGGGGAGCACCAGTTTTATTTGTAAAGAAAAAAGACGGATCGATGCGCCTATGTATAGATTACCGAGAGCTGAATAAGGTCTCAGTGAAGAACAAGTATCCTTTGCCACGCATAGACGACTTGTTTGATTAGCTTCAGGGAGCTTCAGTGTTTTCTAAGATTGACTTGAGGTCTGGGTACCATCAGTTGAGGATCCGGGATGCTGATATCTTGAAGACAGCGTTCAGATCGAGGTATGGTCATTATGAGTTTATGGTCATGTCTTTCGAGCTGACCAATGCCCTAGCAGCGTTTATGGACATGATGGACAGGGTGTTTAAGGCATTCTTGGACACCTTCGTCATTGTGTTCATAGACGACATATTGATTTACTCAAAGACGAGGGAGGACCATGCTTCGCACCTAAGATAAGTTTTGACAGCTCTGAGAGAAAACCAGTTGTATGTTAAATTCTCCAAGTGTGAATTCTGGTTAGAGCAAGTGGCTTTCCTTGGACATGTTGTTTCCAAAGATGGAATTATAGTGGACCCCGCTAAGATTGAGGCAGTAAGTTCGTGGGCCAGACCGACTATGGTCGCAGAGATTTGTAGCTTTCTAGGTCTGGCAGGTTACTATCGGAGATTTGTCAAGGACTTTTCCGCTAAGGCAGCACCCTTTACCAGACTGACCAGGAAGGGTGTTGACATTGTTTGGGATGCCAGTTGCGAGGAGAGTTTTGCTTGTTTGAAGCACAGTTTAACTTCTGCCCCAGTATTATCAGTTCTCGAGGGAACAGGTGGCTTTGTAGTTTATAGTGATGCTTCCAAGTTTGGTTTGGGCTGTGTTCTGATGCAGCATGGGAAGGTGATTGTTTATGCTTCCCGGCAGTTAAAGTCTTACGAGAAAAATTATCCGACTCATGACATGGAGTAGCTGTAGTTTTTACTTTAAAGATTTGGAGGCACTACTTGTATGGTGAGAAAAGTTAGATGTTTACAGATCACCAGAGCCTTAAGTACTTCTTCACTCAGAAGGAGTTAAACATGACACAAAGGAGGTGGCTCGAGTTAGTTATGGACTACGATTGTGAGATATTGTCCACCTGGGAAAAGCCAATGTTGTGGCTGATGCTCAAAGTAGAAATACGTAGCACTCTGCCGCTTTATTGAGTTCCCAGATTTATTTATGGAAAGAGTTCGAGTGAGCCGGTATTGCAGTGTTGTTGGGAGAGGTTACCGCCAGGGTATCCCAGTTGACAGTTCAGCCGTCGATAGAGCAAGAGATCATTGATGGCCAGCTGAGTGATCCCAAGTTGTGCAGGATGATTTAGAGAGTTCGGGAGAACAGAGATTTTGACTTTATCTTAGCACCAGACGAAGGTTTGAGGTATAGAGGTCGGTTGTGTGTTTCAGCTGACGTCGGGCTGTGAGCCGAGTTACTTACTGAGGCTCATAGCTCCCCATTTTCTTGGCACCCAGGAGGTACCAAGATGTATCAGGATCTCAAGCAGACATTCTGGTGGATGGGAATGAAGCGAGACATTGCAGAGTTTGTTAGCCGATGTCTCACTTGTCAGCAAGTGAAGACTCCCAGACAGAAATCGACAGGTTTGTTGCAAACGTTGAGTGTACCCCAGTGAATGTGGAAAGAGATTTCGATGGATTTTATTTCTGGGTTGCCGAAGATGCAGAGAGGGTTTACTCAGATCTGGGTTGTTGTAGACATGCTGACTAAGAGTGCACACTTTATCCCCGATAGAGTTAACTATACCGTGGAGCAGTGAGCACAGCTATTTTGGAATCAGATCGTTCGGTATCATGGGGTGCCGGTGAGGATTATTTCAGATCGTGACTCTCGGTTCACTTCTTGCTTCTAGAGAGCGCTCTAAAAGGGCTTGGGAACCAAGTGCAGCTTCAGTACTGCTTTTCACCCTTAGACAGATGATCAAACAGAGAAGGTGAACCAAATTCTTGAGGATATGTTGCGAGCCTGTGTTCTGGACTTTCCAGGCAGTTGGGATCAGTACTTGTATCTGATGGAGTTTGCCTATAACAATAACTATCAGTCAAAGATTCAGATGGCTCCGTTTGAGGCTTTGTATGGTAAACGGTACAAATCTCTAATGTTTTGGGAAGAGGTTGGTGACAGACAGGTTTTGGGGCTCGAGCTGTTACAGTTGACTACGACGTGGTGCAAAAGATTAGGGCTTGTATGTTGACGGCACAGAGCAGGCAGAAGAGTTATGCCGATGTTCGGCGTAGAGATTTAGAGTTTGAGGTCGGCCAGTTTGTGTTTCTGAAAGTAGCGCCGATGCGTAGAGTCTTGAGGTTAGGGGCAAGTTGAGTCTCCGATTTGTATGGCCTCTTAAGATCCTTGAGCTGATCAGTCCAGTGGCCTACCGCTTGACTTTACCCCCATCTTTGGCAGCAGTGCACAGTGTCTTTCACGTTTCTATGTTAAGACAGTATATGGCAGATCCTTCGCATGTAGTCGATTTTGAGCCGTTAGAGCTGAACGAGGATTTGAGCTTCGAGGAAAAGCCAGTGCAGATTCTAGCTCGGGAGCGCAAGAGTTTGCGTAACAGGGAGATCAACTTGGTTAAGGTTCAATGGAGGAATAAGAGGGCAGAGGAAGCGACTTGGGAGCTAGAGGATGAGATGAGGACGCATTACCTGGAGTTGTTTCAGTCTTAGGACTTTCGGAAACGAAAGTCTTAAAAGGAGGGCATACTGTAATGGCCCAGTTTTCCATTCCAGTTTTCCAGGTATGTTCAGTTGCTTTTTCAGTTGTTTGGTTGGGCCGTTAGGGCAGCTTGAGCCTCTGGGGGCATTTTGGTAATTTTACCTTCAGGTGTAGTCTCGTAATTATCTAGGGTGTCATGACTATTTCTGTTTTTGCTGAGTTAGGGTTTTCCTTCGGTTTCAGGTTTCTGAAGCTAGTGTTGCTATTTGAGGAGTTTGGAGACTCTTTTGGTTAAAAGAGAAAAAAGAAAGAAAAAGGTGACTTCGCCAGGACTCGAAGCTGGAACCTAGAAGGACACATGTCACGATCCTGTTAGTTCCTCCTATTTGGCCGAGACCCATAACCTAGCCGCACTTTTCTTTTTCTTCACAATCGTACCTTCATTTTCTCTCATTCCTCTATTCTTCTCTCAATTGTCGAGAGCCCTCCTCCCAACTTCCATCGCCGAAGTTTTGCCGATACTACCATCACCAAGCCCCATCGCCGAAGCTTTGTCTGTCGAGACCCATCGACGATCAACCACTTTTGCTCGAACCAGCAGTCGGAGATCACAAGCCTTAGGTGATCTCCTCCTTTTCAAGCGCTAAAGCCCACACACACCGAGCTTCACCGCACCATCGCCACGTTCACCCAAACAAACTACCCGCCCAGCCACAATCATCTTTTACCGAGATCTCGCCCTTGCACAGTCGATCTCACGCACACATTTAGATCGATTCGCCTGCCGCGAAGCCTTCGCTGCACGCCTTCGTAGCCTACTCGCCCGCGCGTCACCTGTTCACTCAACAAGGCCGCACGCACGCCTCACGCCGAGCCAGTCTGCACAGCAGCGATCGCCTTGCCTTCGTCGAGCTTCGCACGTGCCGTACACGTATAGCCACGATCGCCCTCGCCCGTGTCTTCACCGAAAGCTCTTGCCGAGGCTACCTTTACCGAGCTTATCCTTCGCCGAGAGCCTTGCTGTCTAGCTACCTTGTGTTCAGTTTAGGGTAATTCCTTTCCCCGAGCGTGTATTGGTTATTTAGTTGGTGCAGCTATTCGAGTAGTATTTAATTCGTGTTTTATTTATTACTTGTTAGGTTTGTTAGATTTACAGCTCAATGAGCACTTTTTTTATCTGTTGTGTATTTCTACTTGTTTCAAGGTAAGAATTTCTTGCCGGGGTTGTGTGGACCCTGCGAGACTTCTCTGATTGCATTCTTGTTTGCTATTTTTACTGTTATGAGCATGTTTAGTGGATAGGAACTTTTGTGCCGATATGTTTTTGCTAGCATGTTTACTTCTGCTTTCACATGTTAGTGCCATGCTAGCTTTGTTCTCCCAGCATGCTTGATGTCTTACTTTTAAGCTCATAGTACCCTGCTAGGTTTATATATTGTTGAGCATGTTTGATTGTTAAGAAACAGTGAGGTGAATCTTAGATTGAACTGTTAGGTTGTCATCATTTAGAGGCTGAGAGTGGACCAACGTACATGTCCCCACCGATCGAGCTGTAAGGATAGATTCCTTACCTCCGGCAGCCGAGTGTGGAGTAGCTACTACACAGGCATAAGCCTAGTCTGTAGCCTGCTAGAGCGGAACCTGCCAACGATGTAAGCCTGCCTTGGCCAGTTCTTAGCTTCAGGCGTCGGTGGTATTCAGGCTGATATAGTTGAGTGCCGAGGGTCTTGCACTACTGTAGATCAGTGACACCTCTTTCGAGTCTTTAGGCATGCGTACTTGGACTGGCGTAGTATATCTCTAGGCCTCCACGTTAGGCATCGGGCGGAGAGCTCCCTCGGGCTAATGTTTGTGAGTACATCACTTCCTTTCTGAGTCTAAAGCCAAATAACGGGTACTCTCACGGATGTCCCAGGACCAGCTTGGAGAGCTGGTCAGGATCAGCTGTTGAGCGGTCACTTTGGCCGAGGGTAAGAGACCTCGAGGATATCTGTTCAGGATCAGTTATTGAGCTGATCACTTGGCCGGGAGTTAGAGACTTCCGATGGCCCAGAAGATTTATGGACATCTCGTTCCAGGGTTCTGTGTTGGTAACTATTTACTTGTATACTTGGATGCTAGATGATGCGTTGTTCAGTACTGTACCCCGATTGGGGATTCTTATTGAGTGCCTTTGTACTCACCCTTATTTTCTGTGGTTTTTCCATCCGGTAACTTAGGACAGCACCAAGACAGCTGGCGGAGAAGCTGTATGACCATGGGAGCTGCCGGTGTCACTCTGTTTTGCTTATGTCTTTTGTTATTTATTCAGCATGTTGGACACGGAGTCCCTAGGAAGATTTTTTACATATTGCGTTTAAAAATGTTTATGGTTGTTGGATTTAAATACTGGCCAGGAACTTGTTTTGTATTTATTAAGCTTATGTTTGGAATGTTTTAATTTTAAGGAATTTTCATTTGTTTATCTTGTCTTAAATGTTTTATATGCATGCATGCTGAGTAAGGACCAGGTTTAGGACCATTTTTAGGCCGGGTCCTTACAAAGTCCTTTAAAAGGCTCATTAACACTAAGCATGTTATACATATTAGTAGTTAATACAGGGCGTCTTCCTTCACTGTTAGGTCTAACCTTACCTGGATATGCTATATGATTGAATTCTCCTTGTTGAGTTTGCATGCCTTTGTCTCTTTCTATAAGAACCCAACTCTAAAATAGTCCTAAAAGTAGTTCTTACTCAGCATGCATGAATTTAAAACCATTAAAAAAAATTAAAAAAATAATAATGAAAAAAAAACATGAAAGGAACTCAATCATTTTATACGAAAAAGTAAACAGTCCAAACCATAAGTAGAAATCCAACACAATTTGAGCCTCTGGCCAGAGATTATTAAAAATATGTTGAAAACATAAACCGTAAAGAGAAATGGGACACAGTCCCTAACTACATGCTGAAACAAAATACAACAATAAATAAACTAGACAGCAGACTGCCATGATCCATCAGCTCCTTCTCTAGCAGTCCCGGTGCTGTCCTAAGTTACCTGGTGGAAAACTACATAAATAAAGGTGAGTATAAAAGCACTCAGTAACAATCCCCAGCCAGGGTACAGTACGTAAACAACACATCATCTAGCATCCTAGTATACATGCAATACAGCTTACCAACCAGTTGCAGAAAGTTGAGTTATCAATATAACTCTCAATTCCTCGAGAGTCTCTAACTCTCGGTGAGGTGATCAGCTCTCTAACTGATCCTGGACACTTGGGTGAGTCCCCAAGTGTCTGACTTTAAACAGGAACGGGATGGTGTACTAACAACATTAGCCTGAGGGAGCGGTCCTCTTGGCATTTAATGCGTGTGCGCATACACCGCATTCTACTGCCAATCAGGTACATGTAGGCCTACACAAACTACACTGATCCAGGTGCGCATGCCTAACTAGACTCGAAACGATGTCCACTAATCCACAGCCAATGGGAGGCCCTCGACACCCAACTGTGGCAGCCTGTTCACACCAATGCCTGAAGCTAAAGGTCGTCCCAAGGTAGGCTTACACCAAAGAAAGGACCTCGTTCTAGCAGGCTACAGACATGCCTTATGTCAGAGTGGTAGCTACTCCACAACCGACTATCGGGGGCGAGAATCTGTCCTCGCTGGTCCCAAACCGGTGGGGACAACATACGTTGTGTCCACTCTCAACCTCTAGATGATGGCAACCTAAACGAAGCTATGCTAAGAGTTTGACTCGCTCAGCTCATAACAAATCACAACATACTTAACAGTAAAGACGAGAAACCCTAGCATGGTACTAACAGACATGTCATAAGAATCAACACATGCTCTCAAACAATCAGGATATGACATCAACCCATCCACTATGACATGTTAGTCAAACATTCAGGATATAAGCTCAACCTATTCACTAAGACATGCCAGTCAATAAGTAAAAAAAGTAGCATACAATACTATCAATGTATATTCACGCAGGGTCCACACAACCACGACAAGAAATCCTTACCTGAAATAGAACAGAACAAACAGTATATGCTTCTTGAGCTGCAGTTAACCAACTACAAATAATCAACCTACACAACAGTAATAATTAACAGTTAATATCTAAGCAGCTAACTAATTCTCCAGGCTAACCAAAAGTAATAGGGCTAAAAAATAGAGGTTACCCAAACTAACGGTAGGCTCAATGGCACAAGCTCTCAGTTGCGGCAGGAACAAGGCTCGACACTGTGGTAGGGCTGGCACGGCTTGTAGATGTGCGGGTGTGAGCGGCTAGGCATGGCAAGGCGTGTGCAGGGTCGTGCGACATAGTGCAGCTGGCTGAGGCACGGGCGAGAGCGAGGCGACACGACGAGGCTGGCACAGGGCTGTACGAGCGTGTCGCTGCGGTGGCAAGGCCGGGAGCAGACGAGGCTCGACGTGGGCGGTACGGTGCAGGCGAGCGGTGTGGCTATGAAGCGTGCGGTGAGGCAGAATAGCACCGCTGGGCGAGGCGTTGCGGCAGGGCGAGCAAGCAAGATGGGGTTGAGCAATCGCAGCTATGCAATCGTGGGCTGAGCTAATTGCGGCGTGGTCTCGGTGAAGGCAGTGGTGTGGGCATAAAGGCTCGGCTATCGGTGATGGTGTGTGCGTGGGCTGCAATGCGAAATGGCTGCTCGACTAGGGCTTGGTGATGGCGATCTCGACGGTGACAAGGAGAAAAAAGGAAAGGGTAGGTGGATCGATTGGGAGAAAAAAGAAGGGGAAAAGGGATTTCTCGGGTTCTTTTGATCGATCAAAACACCAAACTCCCTTTTATCCTTCTTTTCTCAAAACAAGCCCTTTCCCTTCCAAACTGCAAAACTAACCTTGATGCCCTACAAATCACAAAAATAGCCCTAATCTCAGCAAAAGTAAGAACGACCCTGAAGCTCAGTAAATTGCCAAACCGACCCTTGGGTTAAATTTCCAAAATGCCCCTCAAGACCTAAAACTGCCCTAACAGCCCAATGAATCAACCGAAATAACTAAGAAACATACCTGGGGAACCGGGACCAAAACCTAGGCAGTTACACTTTCGTCTACCTCATGTGCTGGCGGCAGATTAGGATTTGGGTTCGCATTTGCTCCAAGCTCCACACCTGCTGTTGCTGCTGGTGGTGGATCTATCATTCCAGGATGATGTTGTGCCATGGGATCCATTCCTCTACGATTTTTCCTTCTCTGTTCACAAGTCCGTCTTCGAAAGGTTCGTTCAGGTTTTGGAACAAACACCAGAATAACGCTCATGCACCAATCAAACTAAAATGTTGAAACAAATGAAAACTATAAATATAATTTATATATATATATTCTAAACACTCTCGTCTAAAGATAAATTTACACAGTCCCCAGCAACGGCGCCAAAAACTTGATGTGCGGATCTGCGATAGCGAATAGCCAAATGCTTAAATTGTGAATAGATCTCACTTCGTGCAAGTATACACGGTCTACAACAAGTAATAAGTAAATTATCAATTTCCACAGGGACTGAAAACTATCCAAGGTGATGTTTAGAATTGAATGGAAATTGCACAAAAATGATTTGAGTTGGGTTGTGGTTGAAACATAAAAGTAAATAAATAACGGAGTAAAATAATATTGATAAAATAAGGCTAGACTAAGATACTCATGAAATTTAGCAGCAATGAAGTAACTAAGAAACATGCGGTAAAGGACTCTATCGTACTATGCCTACAAACTTCCGCTTCTGCTTCCGTTTAGCATCTAGACCTACTTCCGTCGCGGCTAAATGTAATTAGAACTGGTACTAAGTATGTAATAGTTACATGTTTATTCCTAAACTCTGATTTAAAGTATCATAGATGTAACACTACCTATCAAACATGCAAAATAGACTTAGGTTATTTCCTCTTCCGATTTATAACCTACAAGTTTGTGTGGATGGCCGGTCAACACTTACTGTTATATTGAAGTACCTAATCTACATGCTCTAGATGAACCCTTCTAGTTTCTTCCTAAGACATACTACTAGGATTCACTTTCTCCTAGTTTTGCCCTAATGAACTTAGTTCGTAATACAAGCAGATAACACAATAAAAGATATGGAAAACATATTAAAATTGTATTACTTAAGTAAATTAGTCTAACAGTGAAAAGAAAATAAAAATAAAACAGTGAATTGTCGTCTTAATCGAGACTCTGAACTTCTCCGAGACGAAAGAACAGGGACAGACCAAGCCTCCTTCCTATTACAAAAACACCCTACTTATAGAACTAGGTCATCGAGTCTCCGAATATTCCAGAATGGTAAGAATAAATTTTCGCGATGATTTCTCTTTTAATTTCTTTGCCAAATGTGTTGGATTTGTCTAAGGTAGGAATCCCGTGATTTCAGCAATCTGTTTCTTAATTGTCTGGTTAGTCAACTTCTCGCTGGCAGATAATTCCTTCCTTATGTGCTTGAAGTGCTTCTGGCCTTGATCTTCCGAGCTTTATTGTTAGCACTCGCGCGTCTTGATTCTCCGCATAGCATTACTCTGCTAGCGCTAACCTTGCGAAAATAGAAATCAACATAAGCTTTGCGAAATCCATGCTAAATGTGCTACTTTGGTTGTTTTCAGCCTAATAATCAATATATTTCATTTTACTCCCTCAATGCATTAGCGAATTACACCTTTTTATTCCTAATTTCGCCTTACTCGCAATAAATTTTAATTAATAAGCGCGAACAATGATCCAAAGTCAGGCTAAAATCTGACTCTATTTTAGAGTCATCAAACCCCCAAACTTGAATCATTGCTCATCTCAAGCGATGCTATTTAGGTGTAACAACTGCTAAAGTAATGAAAATCACAATGCTGTGTTCTTCCTCATGCTAAAAAATAATAATAATCTTTAAGTACTATTGCCTTGGTAAACCAAACACTTAATCCTTCCAAGTCATCATTTACTAAGGTACTAATAATCTTATCTCAGTTCTTCTCCTCATTCCCTTAGTCCAAAGTTCAACCCCTAGTTTAGAGACTTCTACTCTTATTGCAACTCACTATCCCCAATCATCTAAGTTTGTTCAAGACATTCTGTTTGAGGCTTGTATATTTGGGTTCCTTTGAGTAAAATGTTCTGCTTGGCCGCTAATTGGTTTTGTAGCAATGCTAGCAGAATACTTGGATGACCCACGACTATTTGCTCTTCTTGCCGTTTCATTTTTAGCCAGAATGCCTTGAGGGGTTTTTTTTTATGGAAAACATTGCGCATTCGCATATTGTATTCGCAAAACACTGCATAGCGCAGGCATTCATCACCCCCAAAACATAAAGTTTTCATTGTCCTCAATGAAGATGAGTTCTAGCTCCACCAAACTTACATGAATCTAAGGTTCTAAATTACTTCAAACTAGTTGGTCTTCTCCCACATAATTTTTCTATTTCCTAAGTTCACAAGTATCCATCCCAAGATGGTCTCGTTAGTAAACTAGCAAATGCTATCTCAGTGCAAATTAAATATCAGCGTATCTAAGGCAACGTTTTTTAAAGTACAGAATTAAAAAGTAATATTTTAACTCAGCATTGGTCAAAGCATAAACTTAATCAGTGAGTGAAATGAAAGAATGATTATATTAATAATTGAGTGAGCAGATAAAAGAAATTTAAAGATAGGATCAGCATAGAGAGGGACTTTCTTTTTCACTCATCTTCTTCTAAATCAGAGCTATCAGAGTCAGTGGAGAAGACAATGTCTTGGATAATTGGTAAAATAGGTCTACTGAGTTGTGGTTCCCAATGTGCCAATATGTCAAAGACTATCCTGTCTCGTTTCGTCATGTAGTCACAATCTTCTTCATATTGTTGCTAGCAACCAGAGGCTGTGCCCGAATTTTTCTCGCATTGTCTTCTTCATCTTTGCTAGGTTAGTAGACACCTAGAGGTGTATAGATGGGCCTACCTCATTTGTTAAATTTGCATAATTAGATGCAAACTCAACGATAAGGTGCTGGATTTTGTTATCCACTTCCTCACAATCACGCCCAAATGGTGTCAGGCAAACTCTCTGCCACTTGGTGATGCTCGCCTCAGCTTTGTCCGCTTCCTCTCTCATTCTACGTCGGAACAGTTCCTCTGGCGCGAGATTTCCTCTTCTTCTCATACCTCGCTCATCAACAAACATCGGTGATTTTTCTTTCCGATGCGTTCTGGCTTTTTCTTCTTCTTCTTCTGCACGAACTGCTGCAACCTCAACCAGTCTAGAAGTGCCTGCATTCGCATTTTTTTCTTCTTTTTTCCTTCATTCTTCGGTCAAATTCCACCAGGTCCCTCTTCTCTATTGAAGACGTTAATTCTTCTAAATACCCTAGGTTTCGGGACTAGCAATCCTCACCGCTTGACGTGGTGCCGAAGTAACGGTTATCTCCTCTCCCAGAACTGTCGAAGATTCCTTCACTGATACAGTACGTTCTTCCATTCTTTCGGCTAAGGCAGTCACTTACCTATGCATGGGTGGTCCAGCTTGTGACTGTCCGTCTTCGCTGTGCACAACTGCCGTAGACACTAGCTCAGGAGCCTAGTTAAGGTCTACTTTTCCTTGATATTCCAATCGAATTTGCCACCATCGTCTGTAAGTTGTTTGAGTCTTCTCACCATGGTGAATTTTATGGTTAAATTGCAAAGTAGGATTTTTTTTCTTGGGTTGAAAGGAATGGGTAAATAAAAAACTCGGGGAGGGTATTTAACAGTCGAGACGAAAGGGTATGACGATCTTATATCACAATCGTCGCATACATCAGGGCGACGATGGGGCTTTTGGCAGCGATGCACTTTCTGCACACCATTGGATCGAAACTCCTATGATCCAACTACTCGATATTCGTCCATAATTAATGGTTGATACGATTGTAAATAGAGATTCACTGAATTTATTGAAATTTTAAATTGCAATGAAATAATGGTAATTGAAAATTAAAAATAAGCAGTAAATTTGGATAGTCTTCTTGCACAAGTAAATAGTAAATATTTGAACTTAGCATGCGTGGAGCAGAATTTAGAGGTACCGATATGCTCTGGCACCACTCGCATACTTGCGCGTTTATTCTTCAGTCAATGCGAATGAAGATATTTCGCGTTGGACATCGTCATTCCAGTAGTGCTTAAGTCTTTGCCCATTGACTGCAAACTCATTCCCATTTGCCTCGTTCTTAATCCAGATTGCTCCTCCTTGTTTTACCTGCGTATTACGAAATGGTCCAGACCACTTGGATCTGAGTTTTCCTGGAAATAAATGAATTCGAGAGTTAAATAACAACATTTGCTACCCAACCTCGAAAGTTCGAGGCGTTAGCTTGCGATCATGCCATTTTTTCATCTTTTCCTTGTACAACTTTGCATTTTCATATGAAAAGTGTCTATGCTC
>JBBMKA010078460.1:0-14706 GCA_037833695.1 Sechiopsis laciniata | reverse complement strand
AAAGATGAGTGTTAAATTAAATATATCAAAACAACAAATCAAATAATACATGAATAATGAAAAAAAGGAAAAAAAAATAGAAGAAAGACATCTAAAGAATGAGGATTAAAATTCACCTTTTGTTGAAAAATGGCGGAGAAAAAATCTTTATATAGATGTAAAATTAAAAATTTTCAAAACCTTTGAATATTTTATTGAAATTAAAAGAAAAAGTAAATAAATTATACGAATAAAAATATAATATTTACAATGAATATTTGAAGTTATGGAATTTAAAAAGATAATATCTATTGAATATAATTACGTAGACATGTGAAAATAAGTGAATATTTACACAAATTAAGATATAATATTTACACGTGTGAATATTTAAAGTTATGGAATTTAAGAAGAATATCCATTAAATATAATTACGTGCACGTGTGAAAATAAATGAATTAATGGAAAAAGGAGACTATTTTATATAGAAAATTCGAGACACAAATTGAAGCAATTTTTGGATTTTGTTTAAAAATTTTGATTGTTCATAATATACGTAAAATCTCTTATCTTCTAACTTAGACATAAAATCTATGAGATTTGGTAAAAATATCTTATCTTCTACGTTATAAAGTTGATGAAAATCTAAATGATAATGTAAATATCTTCTATGTTATTTGCATTTAATTTTTTTTATATTCCAATAGGAGATTACGTATAATTATTATTATTTAGTTAGTTAAATATCGTGGCCAAAGGTCATATGTGAGTGTAGATTAATATTTTTAAATAATTAAAACACACTTTAGATGGCATGGTTGTAATTTAGAGTGTGACTTAAGGGTAAAACCGTCAAAAAATTATTCTCCCCTTAAGTCACACTTTAAGGTAGTTCGAGACCCAAATCAGAGCAATTTTTTGATTTTGTTTGAAAATTTTGATTGTTCATAATATACTTGAAATCTCTTATCTTCTAACTTAGACATAAAATCTCGGTGGAGGAGAATTCTTTATATAGATGTAAAATTAAAGAGTTTCAAAATCTTTGAATATTTTATTGAAATTAAAAGAAAAAGTAAATAAATTATACGAATTAAGATATAATATTTACACTCAATGTTTGAAGTTATGAAATTTAAAAATATAATATTCATTGAATATAATTACGTAGACATGTGAAAATAAATGAATATTTATACGAATTAAGATATAATATTTACACGTGTGAATATTTGAAGTTATGAAATTTAATAAGAATATCCATTGAATATAATTACGTGGACGTGTGAAAATAAATGAATTAATTGGAAAATGAGATTATTTTATATAGAAAATTCGAGACCTAAATCGAAGTAATTTTTGGATTTTGTTTGAAAATTTTGATTGTTCATAATATACGTGGAATCTCTTATCTTCTAACTTAGACATAAAATTTATGAGATTTGGTAAAAATATATTATCTTCTACGTTATGAAGATGATAAAATCTAAATGATAATGTAAATATCTTCTATGTTATTTGCATTTAATTTTTTTTATATTCCAATGGGAGATTACGTATAATTATTATTATTTAGTTAGTTAAATAAGGTGGCCAAAGGTTATATATGGGTGTAGATTAATATTTTTAAATAATTAAAACACATTTAGATGCCATGGTTGTAATTTAGAGTGTGGCTTAAGGGGTAAAATCTTCCAAAAATGATTTTTCCCTTAAGTCACACTTTAAGTAGTATGATATGATATGATAAAAAATGATTGGATTTTTTTATTGAACCATATTTAGAAAAAAAAGATTTAAACTTTAATTTTATAATTATTAAGTTATATTTGATATTACTAGAAATTATTGACGTACGTTGCACGTATAATTTACTTTAACGTAAATTTATTTTTAAATTTTAATATAAATTATGAAAATAAAAATAAAAGTAAAGGTAGATTATCTCTTTATATATGATAATTAAATTTAATTATTTAAGAATAAATTTGAGAATGACATCATACACTTCATTGTATCAACAATTTAACAATAAGAAAATATATTAAATAATTAATAAGAAAATGTTTCTTTTTAATATTATTCATGTGTATGTATACATTATTGAAATACTATTTTAATTACAGTTCAAAAAAAATACTATCGAGTGTCATTTAGGATGAAAATTGTTTATTTAGACAATTTTATCCACTTATTTTTCTTATAATTTCAAATCTACCCTTACTTTATATATATATAATTTCCAACCCTCCAATTATTATTATTATTATTTTTACAATCACATTCTTCTTTTCTTTAGTTCCATTTTTTTCTTCATCCATTCTTATTCTAATCTTATATTTTAATCTTTTAAATGTTGTTTGGAAGGAAAAATTATTTTTGGATTATATTTATATATATATATATATATATATATATATAATCTTAATGTTAAATCTTAATCTTTTAAATGTCGTTTGGAAGGAAAAATTATTTTTGGATTGTTTTGTCCAAATAATTTTTTACCATCTGAAGTTTGTCATTCCATTATTAATTATGTCATATGACATTATTTGAAACAAGTTATTAAAAAATTAAGTAAACTTATTCTTCAACATTTATTTTAAATAATAAATAGAATATGTTTAATACAATAATATTATTAATTGATAATTAATGTATAAAACTTTCACAATTTATTAATGTTTCTAATTATAATCTATAATGAAATTAATTAAATTTGGTAAATTTTGGAATCTAAAAGGTTAACTCATAATTTCTATGTTAACATGAGCACTTGCTCATCGACATTAGTATACGCCTAATGACCACGAAGTCATGGATTCGAATATCCCCCTACTCCTAATTGTTTTAATCTAGAAAAAAAAAACTCACGAATTCTACATATTACTTATAAATTTATGTATTTTTCATCATTTCTTACCAAACCCTAGAATCTACTTTAGTTTTTAGTTTTTTTTTATTCAATTTATAATTTCAAAAGTAATTCAATTTTTAAAAGTATCTCATCTCAAGATTTTATGTTGCATTTAAATTGGCAAGCAAAACATGTATCATTGAAACAATATCTTGAATCACTTTATATATATTTGTAAGAACCCAACTCTAAAACAGTCATAAACCCAGTTCTTACTCAGCATGCATGAATTTAAATACAGTTATAAACAGAAAACAACTGATAAACTGAAAACTTCATTCATTAAACAGAAACAAGTTCCAGTAAAAACAACTAAAAACATGGTTCGAGCCTCTGGCCAGAGATTATTAAAATAGTTTAAAAACAAATCCAAACTAGCTGACATGCTAAAACAATAAAATAAATGAAGGAAGACAATTCAATGGACTCCCATGATCCATCAGCTCCTCCTTTAGCCGTCCCGGCATTGTCCCAAGTTACCTGGTGGAAAAACCACAGAAATAAAGGTGAGTACAAAGGCACTCAGTAAGAATCCTCAGTCGAGGTACATTACGCAAGTCACATCATCTAGCATCCTAGCATACAAGCAAGCTAAACAACCAAACAGGCAATCTCACAACAAGTCCGACAGCAATATTCTCAAACCTCGAGAGTCCTAACAAGGGATCAACCACGGATCTCAGAATGAGTTATCAACATAATTCCAGAACCTCGAGAGTCTCTAACTCTCGATTAAGGTGATCAGTTCTCGAACTGATCTTGGACACTTGGGAGAGTACCCAAGAGTCTGGCTCTAAACTGAACAGAAAGGTGTACTGACACACTAGCCCGATGGAGCTCTCCTCCCGGCATTTACTGCGTATACGCGCACACCACATGCTGCTGCAAACCGGATAGATGTAGGCCTACACAAACTATGTCGGTCCAAGTACGCATGCTTAAGACTCAGAAAGGTGTTCACTAATCCACAGCAAGTAGGAGGCCCTCGGCACCCTATTGTGGCAGCCTGTTCACACCAACGCCTAAAGCTAAGGTCGTCCCAAGGTAGGCTTTCACCAAGGAAAGGACCCTGCTCTAGCAGGCCATAGACTAGACTTCTGCCGGAGTGGTAGCTACTCCACGCCCGACTGCCGGGGATGAGGAATGTGTCCTCACAAAATTCGACCGGTGGGGACACGTATGTTTGTCCACTCTCAGCCTTTAGATGATGACAACCTAACAGGAGCTAGCTAAGAAGATTGCACCATAGAGCTAACAGAGTTCTAGCAACAACATTGCATATTAAGTCAATCAGAAAACCAACGGTCACATATATCATAACAGCCACTACAATAGAAATAGTACAATACAGAGTACAACAATCTACATGCCAAATCCTATCAGACAAGTCACAACAGTCCTATCCACTAGCACATGCTCATACATCAGAAAACCAACAAGCAAGCACATATCCACTAGCAGTAGTTCATAAACAGTAACGAGTAACAAGAACTTATCCCCTAACATGTTCAATAGGCAGTACAAACAAGCAAATCCACTAACATGTTCAATAAGCAATAACAAACAACTAGAATACAATCAATGGCAAGCGCAGGCTCTACATAACCCCGAAAAGGAATCCTTACCTGAAAATAGAACAGAACAACCGATATAAGCTCTTTGAGCTGCAGAAAACCAACACCAACAGGACATAACCTAACAGTAATAATAATTAAGTAATTAATAACCACACTGCTAAATAATTAACAAGGCTAACCAACAACAAACAGGGCTCAGGAACAGGAGTTACCCAAATTGAAAGAAGGGCTCGGCAACAAGGCTGCTTGGTCGCTGCCGTGTGCGGGGCTGCTCAAGGTGGGCGGCAGCGAAGGCACGGCACGGGCGAGCGTAGCCGTGCAGGCGGGGCTGGCTGAGCGGCATGGTCGCTGGGCTACGCAAGATAGCGTGTGCGAGCTAGCGGGACCGTGGGGCTGCGATCGAAGAGGGAGAGACAAGCGCGCGGGTGCTGAGGTGCTGCAGAGGTGTCTGCGTGCGGTTGGTAGACGCGGCTGTGGGGGACGACGTGAAGGACACGGGCTGCGTGCGTGCTATGATCTTTTATGCGATCGGTTGGGTAGTGATGGCGAGGCAGCGAGTAGGGGCGGAGATACGTGCGGCCGTGCGGCTGGTGCGTGCGACACTGAGCGTGGGCGAGGCGACAGCGATGCGGCACGGACAGGGCGATCCTGGGTAGGCTGCGATCGGCGAGGCTGTGCTATGAAGCTGCTGGTTTCGGCGGCAAGGGCTCGGTGAGGTGATGCGGCTGCGCGGGCTATTTGGCGGCGATGGCGATGGGAATTTTGACGAAGGAAAGAGAAGATAAGGCAGAGGGATCGATGATGAAGAGGGAACTGGCTTGATTGATTCAAAACTCACCTTTTTCCCTTTTTTTCTTAATTATTTTAATCAACCTAAAAGCCTTCCCTCCTAACAAATACAAAACTAACCCCTCAGCTCTTATATTTGTAAAAACGACTCCCCTTCCAAACTGCAACAATAGCCCTGAAAGCCTGAAACCACAAAAACAGCCCAACTGAGTAAAAATGCAGAAACGACCCTAAAGCTCCATAATTTACCCAGCTAATGTAATAACCTACCTTTTCATTTAAGAATAAAGGTTGTGCCATTTTGAAGTTAATAAAGGATAAAAAGGGCATTTTGGGTTTTTCCACTAAAAGGTATTTAATCAAAATTAATTCAGCAATCCCTAGGTCCAAAGAGTTACTGTTCATCTTCAACCTTGGCGCCGCTTCTCCAATTTCTCCAGGTCGTCTCGCGTGGTTTTCCGCTCAAGCTCGAGTTCACCATTGCTCGTCAGTTGCAACGTCGTTTCAAGCCTTGTCGTCGCGAGTTCATGCTGGGTTAAGGAGCAGCGGACGTCACTGCCGGTTTTTGGGTTCATCATTCATGTGGGTTGTTAGCCATGAGGTCTGCCAGAGTGGTCTTGTGCCGCCGTTTGTTGGGTTTTTCCGTCACCGCAGCTAGAAGAGTTGACGCCACTGAGTTTCGTCATCCAAGTAGCTCGTGTCTTCGTCGAAGTCGTAAGGGGAGGAGCCGTTCGTTTGTGCCGTCAGCCCGTGAGAACGCTGTCGTCGCTGTGGGTTTCAAGCCTGCACCACCATCGCGAGTCAGCTGCCGCCGTCGCTAGAGTGAAGGTAAGGTTCTCTCTCTTAGATTTGGGTTTTAAGCTAAATGACATTTGAGATGAAGAAGAAGATAAGGTTGAAGAAGGGTGATGTTTTGGTTGAGTTTGAACTCATATAAATTGGGTTTAAGGTTGTTTGTTTAATGGATTAAAGTTATTTAAGTTAAGAATAAACATGTTTGGCTGCTGGTTTTATGTTATTTAAGCTAAGGATAATAGGTGTTTATTTACAGGATTATGTCAATTAAAAAGTTGTTTAAGACAGTTTGGTTATAGGATTAAGGCTATTTCAATGATGATTAAGGTCTGTTTGTTTACTAGTTTTAAGTCATTTAAATAAGGAATAAGGGTTGTTTGGTGGCAGGTTCATGGATATTTAAATGGTGAATTAAGGTGTTTGTCTAGTATTCTTAAAATCATTTAAGTTATAAATTTGACTTGTTTGGCTTATAAGCTTAAAGTAAATCAAAATTGTGGATAGAGGTTGTTTGGATCCAGGAATAATGCTTGTTTAGAATAAGAATAGGAAGTGTTTGGCTATGGTTTAAGAGGTGTTTGGCCTATGGGCTGTTTGGTTAGGGATTCTTAATTGTTTAAATTGACACTTTTTCACCCATTGACTTTTTGTGACCATATTTGACTCGAGCTATTCTTCATCCTTCGAGTTGAATTTGTGAGGCATGTGTAGCAACCGAGAGTTTCTAGGGCACGATTTTCGAGGGCTCGGAGTTGTGTTTGTCTATTTGGAGCTTCGAGTGGATTCAAGAGCGCTGTTAGCGGGATTCAGCCAAGGTAAGGGACCCTTTACCCCCATCTTGAGGACCTGTGGATAATACATGTGTCGGTTTACTTGCATTAGTTGATTTGTTTGATTGTAGCATAACCATGTGCATTGTATGTTGCATTTGATTGCATCGAGAGCATATACATTTCATGCTTGTCTCTTGTATGACTAGTGATGCATGAATCATATATCTCTGCCTGATATGGCTGAGTTGCATGTGGTTGCATGATTGTCCTGATATGGACTTGCATGTGTTTGATGCACGGCTTGATGCCTCGTTTTGACCCAAACTAGTCATGGAGACTGGATAGAGGAGACTAGTAGGTGGGTGTGGACGATGATATTCGGGCTCACACCCCAACTTGAGGTGATATCCTCTCGCTCCGCAGGACTTCCGTGGATGGTCGGCCGGCCAGGCTCACGACCTTGGATGGTTTCTACTAGTAGCCTAGGCTCTCTCCAGGTAGGTGGTATGGGTCTGATATGGTTCCTTAGTGATGGGTGTGGCACCACTTCTCGCTGTGAGTACGAGGCCTGGGGCCAATAGGTTACTCGACTCACCAGTTCCCTCTAGAGTAGGATGTCAGATTGCTTTCGAGTCAGAGGACTCTTGTGAGTTATTGGTCTTGGGGTCTACGATCTTTAGACCGCTCTGCGTGGTGCTCGTCAAGGACGAGGTTTCTCGACCTAGCATCCAGGAGCTTGGGTTTTGTACACCCTTCGGTTATGTTGCTGATCATATTTGTTTGCTGATGTTTGTATTCTTGTGCATGTTTGTCCCCGAGCTGGGGAAGCCTTATTGAGTTTGCGAAAACTCACCCTTTCCACTGTGGAATCCCCACAGGTACTACTAGACTGTACCGAGATGGATGATCAACGGAGCTGGAGATGACCATGGGACCTACTGCATTACTTTTGTGTAGAGTCTTTTAATTTATTCCTTCTGCATGAAGTATTTAGGGGCATGATAAATTGTACTTATTTACTCGAGCTTGTATGTTTTAACTCTTGGGTACCCTTTGATTCTTTTAATGGATTTACTGTTTTATAAATGTGTTTGTAAATAGTCGATTTGAAGCCGTTTTGCTTTTATTCATGCCTTAGATGTCGAACACAGTTTTCATGCATTTAAAGTTAAGGACTAGAGTTTAGACCTTGATTTGGGTCGGGTCTTTACAGCTAACCCTAGGGGTAAAATGACCAAAATGCCCCCAAAGGCTAAAACTGCCCTAACAGCCAAACGAAACAACCGAATCAAATAAGAAACATACCTGGGGAACCGGAATGAAAACCTGGGCCGTTACAATATTTGAGTTGATAAAGATTTTAAAGTGGAGTTAATCATATATATTAAAGTTGTTTAATTTAAATGAGAGTTGGGAGGAATGGATTTTTGTTGTAATTTTGGTTGGTATGAATGAAGAAAAAAATGGAACTAAAGAAAAGAAGAATGTAATTGTAAAAATAATAATAATAATAATAATAATAATCGGAGGGTTGGAAATTTTATATATATATATATAAAGTAAGGGTAGATTTGAAATTATAAGAAAAATAAGTGGATAAAATTGTCTAAAAATAATTTTTATCCTAAATGATACTTGATATTATTTTTTTATACTGTAATTAAAATAGTATTTCAATAATGTATAGATACACATGAATAATATTAAAAAGAAGCATTTTCTTATCAATTATTTAATATTTTTTTATTGTTAAATTGTTGATGTAATGAAATGTAAGATGTGATTCTCAAATTTATTATTAAATAATTAAATTTAATTATCATATATAAAGAGATAATCTACCTTAATTTTTATTTTCATAATTTATATTAAAATTTAAAAATAAATTTACGTTAAATAAATTATACGTGCAACGCATGCCAATAATTTTTAATTTATTTAAATTTTGTAAAAGTATATCTATTCTTTAACGGTGGGTAAATTTAAAGTATACTAAAAATTTATATATGAAGAAAGTTATCATTTTAAAATTTGTATCGGTTGAGTTTCGATATAACATTTATATTTGGCTATTACAAAGTTTAAATTATATGAATTAAATTATCACACGACCAGGGAAGAAATCAATCTTATTCCTATTTAAATTAAAATCATTACTTAAAGTAATAAAAATAAATTGTGTGTTGTTTAATCAAAATAAATTAAAGTAATAAAAATAAACGAATAAGTTTGATACTTTCCATATGATTATTGCAATTATAACGATGTTTTTACCACCCACCTAAGAACTTTTTCGAATCTCTCACATCTTCCCTTCCTCAATTTCTAGTTTTTTTTTTTTAAATCTTTTAATCAAACAAAAGAAAACTAAAGTCCAAATTGATTTCAAAAGTTCATCAATCAATAAGATTATATTTTTGTTTATCGTTTGCTTTTTTTTTTCATATAGAATAAAGTTTCTTATATCAATTATCAATGATATTCTTGTAAAAAATGGCCAATACATGCCATGATTGTATCTCCTTGAATTGTGGTGCATGCTTGATTATATTATGTCATCATATTTAAGAAAATAGTAGTTTTTATGTAAGGGTTTTGGTCCCCCTCCCTAATTTGAGTAAAAAAAATGGACATATGATAAAAATGGAATTATAGAGAAATCAACATGGCCCTAAGGATTGGCATGTAAACGATTCTATCATGTTAGAAAATTATTTATGACATTTTAGTGAATTTTTCTCTTAATTGTTGGTGATTTTTTAAAGAAGTGCCTCAATTTGAAGAAAAAAAGAAAATGGTTATCCTTACCAAGTATTCATTAGATTTCAACAAAAAAAAAAGTATTCATTACTATTTAGTTTTAATATTTATATACTTTAAATATATCAATCAAATTTGTTAGGATGGTCGAGTGGTTTAAGACATCAGACTCAAGTTCGGGTCTTCGTGAGAGAGTGTCGGTACACTTTTGACCAATTTTATTTTTCTAAATGCTTTACGGTTTACTATTGGGTTGGGCCTTAGGCCTTGGGCCATTTCTCCATTTCAATAGGAACTTTGGGCCTTGGGCCATTTCCTTTTAGGCTTCGGCCCAATTTCTGCCAAAGGCCTGGAGGCTCAATGATACATTCAGGTTATGATATAATTTCTTTTTATTAAGGGCTAAAAGCATAATTTACTACTTTGTTTACAAATAAATTTTAGCACTTTGTTAATATAATATAGTTTTATAATGGAATATCTAAAGGTTCTCTTTGCAAACTATTATACACGATGTGCTTTTTTTTTTTTTTTTTTTGAGAAAGTATAAACGATGTGGTTTAAAGTGTATAATATCCAAGTCCTCATTTTCCATCGAATATCCCAAACTTAATTTAAGAAACAATTTTTTCATTAAATTAGGAATCAATACACGAGGAAACACTTTAAATATTGTTGTGTTTTTTTTTTTTTTTAAATGGAATCTTATTTATAGAGAACAAAATGTTATAGTCATATTTCTACAAGTTTAGATTTGTTGGGTAATCTAATGTTATAGAAGAAGGGAAAATTAAAAAAAATAATAAAAAATAAAAATAAAACAACTTTGTGGATCATACAAGATGATCACACATCTATTGTTAAATTAGGCTAATCTTATATAGTCTATTGGATTTTGTTATGAATAATGAAAGTTATATTACCTGAATAATTAAAGAAATGGGAAGTTGGGTAAAAAGTAATAATATGCTAAATTGAAGGATAAATATTGCTTTTTTCCTTTAATTAAAAAAAATGTTTTTTTCCTCTACTTTTTTTTTAGAGGAATTTCATTCTAGCATTTGTAACAAATCAATTGTACACATACTTAAAAGAGGAAAAATATTATATAATTTGATATTGATAAAATTTTAAATTCCTACATTAAAGTTAGAATTCAACACAATAATTTTAAAAGTTAGAGATTTTGAATTAAAATTTCATTTTAATTAAATAATATTTTAATATTGTCCATTTGAAAATCTCTAATATCATTTAAATTCTATGTTTGAATGTTGAATTATGTTAAAAATCACCAATCCACTTGTCCTTCTCCAACTTTGTGCTTCTAGATCTTTTCCAAGGCTTTTCCAACTTTTTAAAATGGTGCTTTTGGAACCTTTCTAAGGGCTTCTTCAACTTTTCTAATTGATTTATCATATCATCCCAATTCGGATATGAAAAGGTCAATAATGATATAGTTAAAATTAACTATTTTTCATGACGCCATCAAATTAATGACATTCTCACTAAAGGATTACCAAGCACCAATTATATAAATTTAATTCCAAGATTCTATATACAATCTAACTTGAGTGGAGTGTGGATTTGTATTTATATTTTATTAATTAATTTTTCCTTATAAGTTAAATATAATTTTTTCTCATTTAATATTAGGTTAAATATTATATTTGATTATCTTTGTTAATATATTTAAACCCTTAAATTCATTATTAAATAAGAATTTGAATTCCATACTTCAATATTTTAGTTTATAATCATAATTAAATCAGCACCCTAAAACCTTGAAATAGATATTTTTCACCATTCTAAAGAAATCGTTGCCGCCATTAACTCCAAGAAAATCGCCGTAGTTTCCACCCATCAGAAGAAATTGACGATGCTTATGTCGAACATTATTGTGTTGACAATGATCATCTCGTACCTGATTTTGTTCACAACGATTATTAAAACAAAATTAGAAGAATTATGGGCTCCAAATCTGGAATTAGAGATGGGTTCTTGCTACATTCCCAAACAAAACCCTTCGAAACCCCTCGGAGAAGACGCCCACGTCGTACATTCCGGCAAACAGGTCGCCGGCGTGGCGGACGGCGTCGGCGGTTGGGCCGCTCAGGGCATCGACGCCGGCGAGTACGCCAGAGACCTCATCAGAAACTGCGTCGCCACCGTGGCTGCCGGCCACGTGGACCCCAAACGCGTGTTGACGGAGGCCCACTCCCGGACCACCGCCGCCGGGACTTCGACGGCGTGTGTAGTCTCCTTCGACGGCGTGTTCTTACGGGCGGCGAATCTCGGCGACAGCGGGTTCATGATTTTCAGAAACGGAAACTGCCGTTACCAGTCGCCGGTTCAGAGTCGGGGGTTCAACTGTCCGTACCAGATGGGGGCCGGCGACGGGTTCGATCCGCCGGGGGCGGCGTGGAGTCGGAAGATGCGAATGGCGGCCGGAGATATAGTCGTCATTGGAACGGACGGTCTTTTCGACAATGTGTATACGGAGGAGATTGAGGAGTTACTGGAGGCGGTGGATACGGCGGAGGATTTGGCCGGACTACTGGCGGAGCTGGCCTTTTATAATTCCCTCTACGCTTTAAAAGACAGGCCGTTCGCGGTGGAGGCTGGAAATGCCGGCCACCGCCGCTGCCGGGGAGGGAAGATTGATGATATTACTGTCATTGTTGCAAAATTTACTGCCCCTGTTAATTCTTAATCAACTCTGAAATCCCCTTTCATAATGTTAATTGATTTAGCCATTTAGGTTCAAACTTCTTAAATCTGATTTACTTAGTCCTAGAATAGAACCATTAGGACAGTAATATTGAGAACTTTAGCTTTATAATTTTCTTGTGCACAAGAAGAATTCTGTATGCAAACAAACAATGATATATATATAGGTTTAGCCATTTAGGCTTAAGCAGAAGTTCAAAATTGCTTTGATAATTTGTTGTGCTGTTTTTCTCTTCTTTCTGCAGAAAAATTTGGAGAGGAATGATTGCTTGGGTTTTGAAATCTTAAGCATGATGATCATCAGCAAGGTTATCCATTCCATTCATCTCTACAACATTTGTGGTTTTTAGTGATCATTGATGAGTCAAACACTATCTGCATGTTTAGCTATTTCAATGCTTTATTGACCGTTGTTTGTTTACATTCATTGCTAAAATATTGATAATATTTTTGTGCCATCATATTCAGAGATGTTAGTTCCAATGTCATGCCCAGTTTCAAGTAGCTCAACTTCCTGTGAGGTAAGAGCTTCATTGATGTCTACCCGACAGGATATTGAATTTGAAAGGCATTGATTGAGTAATCGATTAGGGCTTCAGTGATCTCAATACAAGGACGGTCCAAATACCGTTATACACTTGGTTTATTTTGTTATCTTGTCATATCAATACATATTTTGCTCGTATCAATTACATATGTGAGCGGTCCACACCATTTAAATTCTAATGCATGTAAGGTATTGCCTTACAAAGAACACTAATAGAAGATAATAATACTGGAATATATTGATCAGCCCATTCGAAAGGGTTTTCTCTCCCAGAACTCTAATGTTCCTTACATTCCATATTTATAAAGTAAAAATAAACAAATTCGTAAAGTATTGTGTTTACATCTTATATTTGAGTTTATTGGTGAACATAATTCAACAACACATTTTTGCAAGTGTTGGGTTTACATCTGATATTAGCCTGATTTTTATGTTTGAGGTAGGATTTACAAGGGGAAAGTGAAACAAATTGTTGGATAAACTCTTCTCACCAATTTTGAATCAGATAAGTCAGCTGCAGCGTATGCAATTGCTTACAAACAAGATGGGCTTACAGGTGGGCATGCCATCATGCTTGGAGCAGATCCTTTGACTATAGCTGACGCCCTTGAAGCATTGCATGGCTATCCTGGTTTGTTCCTTTTCTTTTTCTTAGTATGTTCAACTATTAAATTCCGGTGGCACTTGAATTTTCTGAACTGTTTTATATATTTCTGAGAAGCTTAACTCTATGTAACAAAGTAACTTGTGGTTAATGATTTAGAGTGACAATTTTAAGTAAAAATATATAGGTGGCTTACAAGTAGGAGGTGGGATAAATTCAGAAAATGCTTCTAGTTCTATTCATGAAGGAGCTAGACATGTCATTGTCACTTCAGTAAGTTTTTCCTTCTATCCATTAATGATCTTGCTTAATTTGTTGGCCAATGTTATGGAAGGATGCTTGTTTGGTCGTATTTCTTAACCTGCCTCCCAGCTCTCTAATAACCCAACATGGATTTAGAGTTATGAGGCATACAATTGGTACGCTCTAGCTGGCTCGAATACTCACCCATACTAAAAAAAGCACCCCAAGCTAACCATCATGGTAATCACCTACATAGGAATTAATTTCCTACGAGTTTCTTTGAAATTAAAATGTTGTAGGGTCTGACGGAATGTCCTATAAGAATAGTCGAGGTGCACGTAAGGTAGTCTGAACACCCACAGATATCAAACAAGAAAAAGAGAAAGATGAACATCCAAGTTATGGTTAACCCTTTAGATTCAAGCATGTTATCTATCATGGATTCAACCTGAGCAGTCACTCGAAGTAATCCTAAAACAATTTTGTTACTCGTGAATAGAACGAACTCTTAACTTTATAGCACCTTGTTGTTCTATCTATGATTCAAAATAGCCTTTTCAGGTTGGGCTTCACTAACATTGTTAAAGATCATGTATTGATTAACATCCAGTTCTGATTTAGGAAGGTAAATATGCAATTGTGACTGATAGATGGCAGAACTTCAGTGATGGTGGAGATACTCACCTTGTCGCCTTCGACATCTTTATAAAAAAATATGGGCTACTCCTTTACTATCAATTGATTTTGAGGTAAAACTCCTTATTAGTGATGTTTCTTGATGAGGAAGTCTTGGCTTTTCTGGCTGACTATGCAGCTGAGTTTTTGGTTCATGGTGTGGATTTGATGGGAAAAAGTAAGTCATAATTGCTACTATTATCTGTGTAAGTATTTCATTTATATATATATATATATATATATACAAGCTGGAATTACTTGGTGTCATAGATTTCCTCCTTTTTGTAACTATGGCTTATCTTTTTTATTTGCCCAAT
>JBBMKA010078449.1:0-14706 GCA_037833695.1 Sechiopsis laciniata | reverse complement strand
AAACTGGAAGTGCCTCTCAAATATCTCATGATGCACTTGACTGCCTCCCAATGCTATTTTCCTGGATTTGACATAAATCGACTAACAACACCAACAACATGAGCAATATTATGTCGAGTACTCACCATGGCATACATCAAACTCCCAACTGCCGCAACATATAAGACTTTTTTCATTTCTTCCTTCTCTTTATCTGTAACGGCCTAGTTTTTCATTTCGAATCTCCAGGTATGTTATGTTACTTTTTTGGTTGTTCGGTTGGGCCGTTAGGTCTGTTTGAGCCTTTAGGGCATTTTGGTAATTTTTCCTTCAAGGTTAGTTTCATATTTAACCAGGGTTTCAAGGCTGATCTGTTAAGGGTTGAGTTCGGTTATTTCTAGGTTTTAGGTTTCCAGGGTTAGAGTTGCATTTCAGAAAGCTTGGGAGGTTCTTTTGATTTAAAAGAGAAAAAGAAAGAAAAAGGTGTCTTCGCCAAGACTCGAAGCTGGAACCCTTGAGGACACGTGACACAACCCAGTTTAATCCCTATTTTTATCGAGACCTAAATAAGTAGCCGCCCTTTCTCTCATTTATCTTCATAATTGCAATCTCCCTTTTCTCTCTTTATCTCTTTCTCTCTTCTTGCCGAGAGCGTCTCCATCCAGGTTCTGCCAGAAATCGCTCAAGATCCATCACCGTTCGCCCAAATCCAAATTAGAGATCCCTTCGCACAGCTGCACCCGCAAGCAGCCTCGCTAATTACCTCTTCCCTCGTACGATCGTTCTCGTCCGAACGCCCATCCTCGATCGTAAGCCTTTCCCATCGCTCTTTGCTTCGCTCCGCACAGCCTCGCGATCTCCTCCCTAGTTGTCGTTCACAGTCGAATCGCAGATCGCACATCTTCGTTATCACCTTCGCTCTTGCAAACAGCCAGGATATTTGTAGCTTTTCGATCGCGATCGCCTCAGGTACGTTTAGCCCAAAACCTTCTCGTTCTCTGTTGGTTTTTCCGTGGCCTGATGTCAGGATCTGTGGCCCTGTTTATTTTGCAGTCGAGTTCACGAACGCACAACGCCAAGACCTCGCTCGATCGCTTGTCCGAGCAGATCTTTTGTGCTGTCTTCGCTTCGAAGTTTTACCCCAGCGAGCCCTTCACCACAGCGAGACGCTCATCCACGTTGATTCACGATTCCTCATCTATTTTATCGAGCCTTGCACTTCGCTGCAGCCGAGCCGCCCGCATTGCCGAGAGCTTCACCTTCACCTTCACCGAGACCTTGCTACTGAGCTTGTCTTCTTTAGTTTTGGGTAGCTTTCCAAGTCTTGTGCTTTTAGTTACCTGGTTTCATTTAGATAGCTGCTGATTAGTATTTTGTGCTTGTTGTTACGATCATTTTCCTAGGTTGTTTCGTGTTGGTTCTGCAACTCAAGGAGCACTGTTATCTGTTATATTTTTTGCTTGTTTTCCAGGTAAAAATTTCTTACCAGGATTGTGTGGGCCCTATGAAATATTCATTGATTGTGTTCTTGGGCATGTTTACTGTTTACGAGCATGTTAGGGGATAGGATTGTATGTTGTTCTATTCTGCTAGCATGTATTGATTTTGTTTCCACATGTTAGTGCCATGCTAGATTTTTCCTTCTAGAATGCTTTGATTTCCTCTTTAAGCTCGTAGTACCATGCTAGGGTAATATGTTGTTGAACATGTTGATTGTTAGGAAACAGGGTTGAATGATCTTAGATAGAACTTATTAGGATGTCATCATCTAGAGGCTGAGAGTGGACCAACGTATGTGTCCCCATCGGTCGGGCTGTGAGGACAGATTCCTTACCCCCGGTAGTCGGGTGTGGAGTAGCTACCACATCGGCATAAGCCTAATCTGTAGCCTGTTAGAGCGGAACCCTGCCAATGATGCCAGCCTACCTTGGCCGGTTCTTAGCTTCAGGCGTCGGTGGTATTCAGGTATGAGACCTTCGAGGATATCTAGTTGGGATCAGCTTTTGAGTTGATCATTTGGCCGAGGGTTTGAAACCTTCGAGGTTATCTGTTGGGATCAGTTTTTGAGCTGATCATTAGGCCGGAAGTAAGAGGCTTCCGATGTTTCAGGGGTTGTATTGACAACTCATTCTAGGGTTTTCTGTGTTGGTAACTGTTTGCTTGTATACTTGGATGCCAGATGATATATTGTTTTGTACTGTACCCCGGTTGGGGGATTCTTACTGAGTGCCTCCGTACTCACCCTTATTTTCTGTGGTTTTTTCACCAAGTAACTTGGGACAGCACTAGGACGGCTAGAGGAGGAGCTGCACTGATCATGGGTGTCCGCTGTCAAAATTTATTTGTTGTCTTTAATAAGCATGCAGAATAGTTTCATTTATAAAGAATTTCATGTTTTTAAGTTGTTTGAATAACTCTCTGGCCAGAGGCTTAACTATGTTTTATTTGTGAACGGTTCTGTTTGAATGGCATTTGTTTAACTTGCAGTTGTCTTTAAGTTTTAATTTTAAACGTATTGAACCATGCATGTTGAGTAAGAACTAGTTTTATGACCATTTTAGAGTCAAGTTCTTACATTATCATTAGAAGGACTCTGTTCGCTGCTTAGTTTAAAATGATTGGAGAGAGGGGAGCTAACAACTTTAGCTTTATCCATGTTGAATCTTTCAAGCACCTTCTCTATGTATTGCTCCTGTGACATATTCAACTTCTTGGATGCTCTATCTCGAACTATTTGAATTCTAAAAATCTTCTTTGTTGGCCCCAAATCCTTCATGGCAAAGGACTTGCTCAACTGTTTCTTCAACCTGTCAATTCTAGAAACATTCCTGCCAACAATTGAAATGTCATCAACATAAAGCAATAGTATCACAAAATCATCATCAGAAATTTTTTTTACAAAAACACAATGGTCAGAAGTAGACTTTTTATAGCCTTGCTCTTCCATAACTGACTCAAACTTCTTGTACCATTGTTTCGGTGCCTGTTTCAACCCATAAAGACTTTTCTTCAACTTGCATACAAGTTTCTCTGTCTTTCTCTTCAAAAACCTAAAGTTGTTCCATATAAATTTCTTTATCTAAGTCTCCATGAAGAAATGTAGTCTTAACATCTATCTGCTCAGCTTCTAAGTTAAGGCTAGCTGCCAAACCCATAACAACTCGAATAGAAAACATCTTAACAACTAGAGCAAAAATTTCATCAAAGTCAATACCATTTTTCTGACTGAACCCTTTGACCACTAGTCTCGCTTTATAACGCGGTCTTGAGGTACTTTCTTCTTGTTTCACTCGATAAACCCACTTATTTTTCAGTGCGGTTTTCCCTTTAGGCAATTTATCATGCTCAAAAGTGTGGTTCTCAAGTAAAGATTTCATCTCATCTTTAATTGCATCAATCCACTCTCTTTTGTGCTCATCTTCTATAGCCTCTTCATAACTCTAAGGTCCTCCCCCATCAGTCAATAACACATATTCATTAACAGAATATCTTGTTGACGGACGTTGATCTCTGACAGATCTTCTGCGTGAAACATCAGTAGGAACTTTAGTTTCTGACAACTGTTCCTAAATATCATCATATTCCTCAAGTTGTTCAGGGCCTTTTACCTCATCTGAATAATCAAACTGATCATTCTGAATTTCATTCTCAATCTATGTAGAAGGTTGTGTCAAAGGAACTGTATCTAAATCAATCAAATCATCACTATTTTCTGACTCTGTTTCATCAGTTTTATCAATACCTTGTAAGGTTTGGTCTTCAACAAACACAACATCTCGACTTCTAATAAGCTTTTTCTTCAATGGATCATACAACCTGTATCCAAACTCATCTTGACCATAGCCAAGGAACACACATGGTCTTGTCATTACATCTAGCTTCGATCTCTCATCTTTAGGAACATGGACGAAAGCTTTACAACCAAAGACACGAAGATGACTGTACGATATGTCTTTCTTTGACCAAATTCTGTTAGGGACTTCATTTCCCAAAGGAACACATGGTGTGAGATTCAAAACATGTACTATTGTATTCAATGCTTTATCCCAAAACATTTTGGCTAACTGTGAATGTGAAAGCAAACATCTCACTCTTTCTACCAATGTTCTGTTCATTCTCTCAGCCAACCCATTTAGCTGAGAAGTCTTAGGAAGCGTCTTTTGATGTCGGATACCATGATTTCTGTAATACTCATCAAAAGGTCCAATATACTTTCCTCCATTATCGGTCCTGATACACTTCAACTTTTTACCAGTTTCTCTTTCAATAAGGGCATGAAACTGTTTAAACACTTACAGCACCTGATCTTTAGACTTCAAGGTATAAACCCATGTTTTCCTTGAATGATCATCTATAAACGTCACAAAGTATGACGCACCTCCAAGTGTTTTTGTTTTCATCAGACCACACACACAGAATATACTATGTGAAGTACTTCTGGTCTTCTTGTAGGTTGGGATGCTTTAAAAGAAACTTTTATTTGCTTTCCCGCTAAGTAATGTTCACATTTCTTTAAGGACACATTCTTTACCCCAGAAAGATGATTTTTCTTGGCTAGAATCATCAAACTCTTTTCGCTGATATGACTGAGTCTTTTATGCCAAAGCTCAACACTCTGATCATTGTCTATTGTATTTATACCATTACCGGCAATCTTTGCCTGCATAAAATACAATGAAGAACACTTCTCCCTCTTTGCTACCACCATAGAGCCTTTAGTAAGCTTCCATGTACCATTATAGAAGGTATTGCAGAAACCTTCATCATCTAGCTTACCCGTGGAAATTATATTCATGCGAATATTAGGAATATGTTTCACATTTTTCAAACTAAGCACATTACCATTCTTGGTCACCAAGTGAACATCTTCTATGCAAACTGCATTTGCTAATCCATCACTTCCCATCCTAACACTACTATAATCACTAGATGTGTAAGATGTGAAGAATTCTTTCCTAAATGTAGCATGAATTAAGGCACCACTATCAATTACCCAACAGTTCTGTTCTGTAGCAAGGTTTACACTATCACTGTCGAATAAAACAAAGAATTTTTCAGTGGCTGCAGTAGTTCTATCTGCATCGTCAACAGTCGCCTTTTATTTACCTTTATCAGCTTTATTTTCTCTCTTCAGTTTTCTGCAATGCTTCTTTATATGACCTTTCAAGTCACAATGAAAACATTCAACATTAGAAAACTGGCCACTCTTGCTCTTACTTCTATCTCTATTTTTCGCACCTTTGCTCGTACTCCTCCCCTTTCTTTCAGTAATAAGAACATCAGACTGTGAAGAAGAACTCTGTGACTTTCTTCTCATCTCTTCGTTACATACACTGCTTTTTACCAAGTCCATAATTATTACACCATTTGGGGCTGAGTTCTCCAAGGAAGTTCTGAATGTCTCTCATGAATCTGGTAATGAACTAAAAAGCCATAACCCATGTATCTCCTCATCAAACTTGATACTCATTCCAGCTAACTGATTAATTATATCTTAGAATGTAATCAAGTGATCTAACATAGACGTTCCTTCTTAATACTTCAAAGTCATCATTTGCTTAATCAAATACAATTTACTATTACCAGTTTTCGGGAAATACAAAGACTTAAGCTTGTTTCACATAGTCCGTGCATGATTATCTTCACCAATATGATTTAGAATATTTTCTTCTACCCAAAGTCTAATCATGCCACATACTTTCTTATGGCATATTTCTCATTCTAAATCGGTTTTATCATCCGACTTCTCTAGTGAAAACACAGGAAGATATAAATCATTCACATATAAAATATCTTCCATTTATCTTTTCCACACTTGATAATTTGATCCATTCAAAAGAACAATTCTACCACCACTATGACTTTTTTCCATATTTAACACAAGGCCTCTAATTAAACTTAACCACGGAGCTTTGATACCACTTGTTGGGAATAATACTATTCTAATAAGATTAATTATTCCCTCTCTTGTGTTCCTAATGAAAAATTAGCAAGCATAAATATGGCAGAAATATCAAGCACAACACAAAACGATTTTAACGTGGAAAAACCTCATCAAGGCAAGGAGTAAAAAATCACGGACCGAAGTCAAATCTCCACCATAATCAATAATGGGTAATAACAAGTTCTCCCTAGTTACAACTAGAGGTATACAACATATAACAACTCAAGATAAACAATCTTGGCAACAAACAACACTAGACCAAAGAGAAACAAATAGAAAAGTCTCACAAATTGTGGAACCGAATTGCCACTGGAATCTGGATGTAGAAGCCTTTAAAACCCGATCCCACCGTTCAAATTGAAGTCCCTTGTGTTACAAACCTGTTGTCCAAATTTAACTCGATCCGACGGTGAAATTGCTCGAAAACACCAAAATCTGAAACTGGCCGAAACCTCTTTTTCTCTCTATTTACTTTCTTTCTCTAGCTGCTGTTTCTCTCTCTGGCTGCTAATTTTCCAGGTTTTTTCTGTCTACCTCTAAAAGTGACAAAACTCACTTTAAAAATGACAAACCCTAATGGGTTTTAGTTGGGCTTTACAATAAGTGAATATAACCCAACAAGATTGAAGAAGGAGGGGGGCGTCAGAGGCGTTCGCTAATTGGTTGAAGAAGAGTGAGGAGAGGGGTGGGGCTTCGGTCGCCAGAGGGAGGGAGAAGAAGAGTTAGGACTTCTTTTTTTTAACCTTTATTTATTTTTTATTTTGTAAATTAACTTAAATTTCTCTTTTTTAAGTTTTTTTTTAATGTTTTTTAGTTTAATAATAATTAAAATTGAAGAATTCAAATTTATGACATTTTAGTTCATTGATACACATATACACCCTTAAGATAATAAAAAACTATCTTATATTATCAATCAACTTTTAGTTTTATATTTTGTTACTAAATATATTAGTAACCTGAATTAATCAAACAATAATAAATTTTAAAAATTTGACTAAATGTACCATTAAATAGACGGTTAAAATGTGAATTAGTAATGAAGTATTAGAAAATATATTTACGTGAAACTTATAAAAATATATTCTTCTAGAAAATAAATAAATAGGAAGTAATAGGATATGATGTTATATAGTAGTTAAAATATTTATTTCCTAACGCAAAATAGAAGAAAAAAAAATTCATTAACTTCAAAATATTTTTTTTCTTCCATTTCTTTGCCTAACTTTATAAAATTTTGTTTCGTGTTTTTATTATTTTTTAAAAATATTATTTACTTAGAAAAATAAAATAACTAAAATGTCATTTTAGTCTATGCACTTTCAATTTTGTTTTATTTTGATTATTTTACTTTTAAATGTCAAATTTTAATCTTTATAACGATAATAAAACTAAAATTTAGTATTTGTTGTTAATTTATTACTATATTTTATTTGCAAATTTGTTCTTATTAATTTTTCATAATTTTAGAAATTTGTTTGTCTGCAACTTTTTATTTTTAAAAAATGAGGTTTTTTATGAATTTAAATTATTATTAATTGATAAATTTTTATGAAATAATTCATTTCAAAATCGAATTCTCGAATGTAGAGTTAAATTGGATTACAACCAATCAACCAAGCCAACACGCTACTAAATTTTTTCAAAGAGTTAAAATTATTTTTAGAAAGAAATATGTGAATATTAATGTTAGCCGAGATTAAAAAATAAGTTTGATGAGATTTAATGTGGGATTTGATAAAAGGACTTTTTTAAAAAAATAATAGAAATTTGATAGAGGGTTTGCTGAGGGTGAAAGAGTGGTTGAAGAGTGATTGTTTACTACAAAAAACAAACAGGGATTGTTGAGGAGTAGTTATTAACCACTTCTCATGTCAAAAAAACAAACATACCCTAGATAAATATCTGCACGACAATTACATTAAAAAAAAGTGATTTCACAAAAGCACAATTTGACACACTAAGCATCGACAACCAACTTGGATTGCGTTAATTTGAGAGAACACGACTATCTTTTTTTCTTATAAGATTCAAACATGTAACCTCATAGTTATTAGGTTGTATATGATGTCATTAGAGTTTTTGTAAGAACTCGACTTCTAAAAACTATCATAGACCCGGTTCTTACTTAGCATGCATGAATTAAATACGGTTATAACAGAAAACAGAAAAATAAAATAACTGCTTTATTAAGCAGAAACGATTCCAAAAAAATTAAACTTAAACACAATGTTCGGGCCTCTAGCCAGAGATTATTAAAAACCAACATAAAGGAATTCAAATAAAGAATGCTCCATAACTAGAATGCTGAATCAAAAGAAATAAGAATAAATATAAATCGATCACGTCAGCGGACTCCCATGATCAAACAGCTCCTCCGCTAGCCATCCCAATGTTGTCCCAAGTTACCTGATGGAAACCATAGAAATAAGGGTGAGTACCAAAGTACTCAGTAAAAATCCCCAACCGGGGTACAGTACACAAGTCATCACATCATCTAGCATCCTAGCAATACATGCAAACCGATCCACTTCCAATCCAAACTTGAGTTATCAACATAACTCTCAATATCGAGAGTTCGCTGACTCCCGACCTAACAATCAGCTCACTGCACGGATCTAAACACTTGAGGAACGATCCAAATGTTCGGCTCTAGATAATCACAAGGAATGGTGTACTAATGACACTAGCCCGAGGGAGCCTTCCTCTCGGCATCTAGTGCGTGTGTGCGCCCACTGCATGCTACTAAAAACAAGTAAATGCAGGCCGACGCAGATTACACTGGTCCAGGTCCATATGCCTAATAAGACTCGGAATTGGTGTCCACTGATCCACAATCGGTGAAAGACCCTCGACATCTTACTATGGCAGCCTGTTCACACCCAACACCTGAAGTTAAGGAAACTTCCATGGCAGGCTAGCACCATGATCAGAATCTTGCTCTAGCAGGCCAGAAACTAGGCTATACCAGGGGCGACATGTTACATCACATCCCCGAGCCTGAGAAGGCGGTGTGTTACTTTACATCCTCTCAGAGCCTCTAGATGACGACAATTTAACAAGAAAGTTCTAATAACTCTACATCCTCAGTGCCCTTGCTCCAAATGGTAAGCCACGGCTCCAACTCGTTCAAGAATCTTGAAGAGACCCACTAACTTGGGACTCAACTTTGCACGCTTACCAAACCTCAAAACACCATGCATCGGTGCCACTTTCAGGAAAACATGTTGACCAACCTTAAACTCCAAATCTCTTCGTCGAACATCGCCGTGGCATTTTTCTCTACTATGTGCTGTCAACATACGAGATCTAATCTTCTGAACTGCCTCATTGGTCAACTGTAGAAACTTGGGACCCAAAACCTGCCTGTCACCAATCTCTTCTCAAAACACTAGAGACCTGCAACACTTACCATACAAAGCCTTAAATTGAGCCATTTGAATAGTCAACTGATAACTGTTGTTATAAGCAAACTTCATCAAGTACAAATACTGATCCCAACTGCCTGGGAAGTCTAACACACACATGTCCTCTAGAATCTGATTCAATCTCTTTGTCTGATCATCTGTCTGACGGTGAAAAGCTGTACTAAAACTGAACTGAGTGCCCAAACCTTTCTAGATTGCTCTCTAGAAGTGAAACGGGAATCTCGGTCTGACACAATCTTTGTAGGCAAGCCATTGTATCAAACGATCTACTCTAAAAACAACTGTGCCCACTACTTGACGGTATAAGTGATCCTACTAGGGATGAAGTGTGCACTCTTGGTCAAACGATCAACAATAACCCAGATCTGAGTAAACTCTCTCGGTGTCTTTGGAAACCCATAAATGTAATTCATGGAGATCTCTTTCCACTTCCACTGAGGCACGCTCAATGGCTACAACAAACCTATTGGTTTCTGTCTAGGTGCCTTCACTTGCTGACAAGTGAAACACCTATTGACAAACTTTGCGATTTCTCTCTTCATATTGCTCTACCAAAATGTATGTTTAAGATTCTAATACATCTTGGTATCTCCTAGGTGCCAAGTAAATGAGAGGAACTGTGAGCCTCGATAAGTAACTCGACTAGCAACTCGACGTCAGCTGGCACACAAAGGCATCCTCTGAATCTTAAACCACCATCTGGTGATACCACAAAGTCGAAGTCTCTATCTACCTGATCGAAGGCTGAACAGTCAATTGGACTACCCTGGCGTTAACCTCTCCAAAAAACTGGCAGTTCTCATCCCTCCAAAATGTCCACCGTATGGCGCTTCATGGCATCTTTCAAGGATTTTCTCAACCTCATTTTCTGGCACGCATCTTCTGATTATGTTGTCCGCGCATTGTCAAAACAGAAACGGCTCATCCCAAAAATAAAACTTAACGTCTGCATAAAACTTCTTAGCATGCTCTCTTGTCAAGTCCGGAGGCAAGATTCCACTGGCATGATAATTAGCAACATCCACAAACCAAGGTCGTTCTACGGCTGACAATGCTGTAATCGCCAACAATCTCTCATCAGGAAAACTTTCCACAATTGGAATATTTTTGTCAGCTTCATTTGTTTGCTTTAACCTTAACAAGTGATCCGCTACAACATTCTTGCTTCCCTTTTTGTCCTTCACTTCGATGTCAAACTCCCGCATTAGCAAAACCCATAGAATTAACGTGGGCTTGGCATCCGACTTGCTCATTAGATATCGGATTGCAGCGTGGTCTGTAAACATAACTATTTGTGAGGCCACAAGGTAAGATCGGAACTTCTCAAAAGCAAACACCACTGCTAGTAGCTCCTTTTCTGTTGTTCTGTAATTAATCTGAGCTTCATTAAGAGTTTTGCTGACATAGTAAATCGGTTGAAGCAATTTGTCCCCTCTTTACCCTAGCACAACCCCTACAGCGTAATCACTAGCATCACACATTAACTCGAATGGCTTACTCCAATCTGGCACTATAATGATTGGTGTGGTGATAAGAGCTTTCTTTAATGTATTGAACGCCTTCAAACAATCTTCACTAAAATTGTATTCCCGATTAACTTCTAATAATTCGCATAGAGTCTTCGATATTTTTTAGAAGTTCTTGATGAATCTCCTATAGAAACCAGCATGCCCCAAGAAGCTTCTAATGCCTTTGAAATTACTCGGGGGTTCCAGCTTTTCAATAACTTCAATCTTGGCACGATCAATCTCTATACCTTCTTTTGAAATGCGGTGCCCAAGGACTATTCCTTCCTTCACCATAAAATGACATTTTTCCCAATTCAGAACTAGGTTTGTCTCCTTGCAGCGTTTCAGCACTCTTTCTAAATTAAGCAGACATGAATCAAATGTTTTTCCAAATATACTAAAATCGTCCATGAAGATCTCAACAATTTCTTCAATCATGTTCAAGAATATCACTAGCATACATCGCTGGAATGTGGCTGGTGCGTTGTAGAGCCCAAAAGGTATTCACCTAAATGAAAAAATACCATAGGGACATGTAAATATCGTCTTCTCTTGGTCCTTAGAATCTATCGTAATCTGATTATAACTGGAATAACTGTCTAGGAAACAGTAGAACTCTTGCCCTGTTAACCTGTCAAGCATCTGGTCAATGTACGGCAAGGGGAAGTGGTATTTCTTGGTTGCCTTGTTGAGTCTCCGGTAATCCATACAAACTCTCCACCTTAATAGTTCTGCTTGGGATTAACTCATTGACATAATTTTTTATCACTGTCATTCCACCCTTCTTTGGTATACATTGAACAAGACTTACCCAGTTGTTATCGCAGATAGGGTAAATGATTCCAGCATCCAACCACTTGATCACTTCCTTTTTTACTACCTCATTCATCACTGGGTTTAGCCTTCTTTGTTGCTCAATAGATCTAAATTTTCCTTCTTCAAGGTTTATTTTATGCATACAATACGATGGACTTATGCCTGTAATATTCGTAAGTGTCCAACCGATAGCCTTCTTGTGCTTCAAAAGGTCTAGCAGCATTGCTTCATTTTTTCGAATTAATTCAGCAGATATGATAATGGGAAGAGTGTTCTCTGCTCCTAGGTATGCGTATTTCAAATACTGAGGCAACGGCTTCAAGTCTAGCAATGGTGGTTTGTCTATTGACGGCTCTATAGGCGGATTAATGCGCTCTCCTAAATTGAGAGGCTCGAATTGGCTCATGTTTATCAAAGCATTACACGCTTCCAATTCATCTTCACTTAATGCCTCAAACATTTCCTCTAGCGGGTCTTCTTCACTCATTAGAGTTGCTGATCTGTTTTGCTTAGCAGCTTTTTCCAAGATAGCCTCAGTTGTATTGAGGAATGAACACTGCTCCATATCAGATGGATATTTCATTGAATTGTCAATGCTGAATTACACTTCTTGGTCATTCATTCTTAGTGTTATCGTCCCCTTATAGACATCCATCAATGTACGGCGTGTCTTAAGGAAAGGTCTGCCTAGGATGATTGGTACCTCTTCATCGGCTTCGTAGTTCAATTTAATAAAATTAGCCGGGAAAATGAACTCGTCGACTTATACTAGGATGTCCTCGATCTTCCCTTCAGGATAAGTGATTGACCGATTTGCCAGCTGGATTGTAACTGTTGTAGGACGTGCTTCACCTAGACCAATTTTTTTGTATACAGACAATGGCATAAGATTAATACTTGAGCCTAAATCACAAAGCGCTCGTCCCAATTGTTGCCCACCTATTGTCACTGGGATAGTAAATGCTCCAGGATCACTTTCTTTGTTAGGAATTCTGCTCTTGACAATAGCACTTCACCCTTGGTTTAGTGAAACAACCTTGAATTCTTCAAACTTGCCTTTCTCAGATAATACATCTTTAAAAAACTTGGCGTAGTTTGGAATTTGCTTTAAGGCATCAACCAATGGGATATTAATATGAATCTGCTTCAATATCTCCTAAAATTTCTCAAAATGCGCTCCAACTTGCTTTTTCTTCTGCGGCCTTAGCGGATACGGTGGTGGAAGTAGTTTGAAAACAGGCAATTGCTTCCTCTCCTTGTTATTCGACTCTTTGTCCCACTCCAATGTAAGATCTTCCATAATAAGCTTTGCTTGCATTGGCTGGTTCTTAATAGGCCCAGCTGCTCTGTCTTCAGAATTAACCTCGAGGTGTTCCTCTTTTTCTGCTTCAATGCTTCCAGCATCAGGTTCCTCAGATATTTCCTCAAGAACTGCTCTCTTTTCATGATAAGCTATGATCTTTGGATCTTCCTTTAATGGCTTTCTACTTTTTAATTCGATAGATTGCACTTGCTCTTTTCCATTCCTTTTTTAAGATTCAGCATCAGATGGCAGCTTTCCCACTGGCCTATTCCTCAATTCTAATGCTAGCTGGTCCACTTGAAGTTCTAAATTCCTCATAGCTGCTTGCTGGCTTTGCATAGTTGCCTCATTCTTGACAATGTATTTTTTAAACAAACTTGTTAATGAAGTGCCTGGAATTTACTAAGGCAAATTTAGCTTTTGATAGCTCTAGTTGTATCCTTGCGTATTCGGATTTGCAAATCCAGGTGGTTACTGCATTTTTGCTTGGCCCGGCTGATTATTCACCACATTACCTTGACCTCCCCATGAAAAATTTGGGTGTTGCCTCTAGCCAGGGTTATAAGTGTTTGAATACGGATTATTCACTAGTCTTTGATTACTAACATTCTCCATATACATCACTGAGGCAGGGTTGTGTTGGCAGAATTCATATGTGTGCCATTCACCACAATAGATACAGCTTTCCGCTTGAATTTGATTGACGGGTGCAATGTTCTGTGACTTGGTAGTGCTCTCCATTCACATATTCTTCATTTCATTTGCCATCCTTGCTACTTCAGCTCGCAATGCTGTCAACTCATCCACTTCTAACTGACCTTCTTTCTTCACAGCACTTCGCCTTGGCTGGGACCGTTGATTGTTGTTCATTGAAAATGTTTCTAGAATATTATAAGCTTCTCTATATGTCTTATTCATTAGTGATCCATTGGCTGTCGTATCGAGCATTATCTTGGATGGGTTATTCAGACCATTGTAGAATTGCTCTATTTGCACTAGATAAGATATACCACTCTGCAGACACCTTCTTAGCAAATCCTTGTAACGTTCCTATGCCTTACTTACTTATTCATCTTTTTGCTGCCGAAATCCAATAATTTCATGACGAATATCTACATTTTTAGTGGGCGGGAAGTACTTGATCAGAAACTTTTCTACTAACTGATCCCAAGTTGCTATTGATCCTTTTGGCAACGTGTTTAACCACCCTTTTGCTCAATCTCGCAATGAGTACAGGAATAATGTCAACCGTAGGTTGTCTTCAGTTACTTCTGGAATTCTGAATGAATTGGTAACTTCTAAAAATGAGCGTAGATGCAAGTGAGGATCTTCAGATGCATGACCATAGAATTGCCCAATTGTTTGTAGCATCTAAAACATCACGGGTTTCGGTTCAAAATTTCTAGCTCTGATATCTAGTCTTACAATTTCAGGATTTAGCCCATGTGTAGCATAATCAATACAGTCTCTGATTGCTCTATCCCTTTCATCTATCGGTTGGTTGGGATTATCGTTTGGGTAAGCAGCATTAGCATTATTGACATTCGGGTTCTGCATAGCAATTGGATTTGGTCCCACGTTCTGAGTATCAAGATGAGATGAGGAGCATGCTCTAGATAATTTCCTTGCTGATTAGCCATTTTGGCTCTTTCTTCTCTTCGATTTCTATGAAACGTGTGTTCTGGCTCAGGATCAAATTGAAATTCCAACTCTGGGAAATCACTCATG
>JBBMKA010078428.1:0-14712 GCA_037833695.1 Sechiopsis laciniata | reverse complement strand
GATATTTAGTTTGCATGTTTTATTTAAAATATGTCTTTTACTTCCATGCATGCTGAGTAAGGACCGGTTTAGGACCATTTTTGGGTCGGGTCCTTACATCGAGACATTTGTGTATGTCTCCATGGTTACAGTTTGGCGGGTCCCTAACATAGGTCAGGCTACCTTGAGACATTTGTGTATGTCTCTGCGAACACGGTATGGGACGTGTCCCGACCCGAGGATTAGGGAACTTGTGTGTTTCCCTCACTCGTGGCCCTCTCCTGATAGTGGTCAGATGATTTCTCGACATTTAGCTATTTCATGCCAACGGCTTGAGCGCCATCGTTAGACATTATTTGCTCTTGATAGGCCCGGGGGTCGGGCACGCATATGCGAGAAACTTAGCTTCAGTTGTCATATCTTCTAACTTATTTCTGTTTGCATGCTTAACCCCATGGTGGGGCTCTTTACTGGGTACATTTCGATATACTCACCCCTTACATTTTTAGGTACTGATCCATTCCGAGGTGGCTAGGTTGGGAGTTGGATCGATCATGGACACGGTGTTGACATTCTTTTCTGCATTGTTTTACTTGTGCCAATGTTTTAAACTCTGTTGAACTATATTTGTTTGAACTATCGGGATCTCGAACCACATTTTGTATGTTTTTCAAACTATTAATACTATTTTCATGATTTTACGAGGTTTCGTTGGAAAAATGCATGTGATTACTAAATTGATTTTGAGAATTTTAATATGCATGCACCCATAACACCACATTAGAGTATTTTAGAAAGTCGAGTTGTTACAAAAAAAATCAATGAAGTTTATTTTTTTTTTTTTAAGAAGCAATGAAGTAATATTAGTAATATTAGTAATATTTGAAGCATAAATATAATATTTGAAATTTTAAATAATAAACAAATAAAAACACATTATTTTTTAATTAAAAAATGAGCTTTTTTATAATTAGGCCTATAACAGAAAGAGAAGAATTTGGGTGTAGCCCGGGCTGTACCCCACCATGATGTCACCCATATGGAATTACACATCATCTTTTTTCTTTTAATTTTTTTATAATAAATATAAAGTAAAAAAAAAAAAAGAGATGTGTGGCACCAAAGGTGCCACATGGGTGACATCATGGTGGGAGTGCAACTTTGGCTGGACCCAAATTCTTCTCTAACAAAAAATATTTACAAATCTAGTTTCCTAAGAAAATATTAGCAAATCTATTTTTCATTAATGAAATCCCTAATTGATGTAATTATTCATTTACATTAATGTCATCGACAACATTTAATTAGCATTTCAAATAATAAAGCAAAAAAGGAAAAACCCTCATACTTCTTACCCTCTACACCTAAAATTGCTCCACATTAATACCCCATTTTGTCAAACAAATTTCTCAGCTGTTTCGTTTCAGAAGTCTCCCATCTCTGGATTGCGTTCGACCCATTAGTTCTCATCAAAGAAAATGGTCCGGCATCTTTCAATCGATGACATTCCGTCCTCTTTTCAGTGTATTTTTTTTTTATCGAAATCCAATTTGAAAAGGAAGAGAAGTAGACATATCATCCATATCGGTATGATTTTAGTTCGAAATGTCAATTAGTTGGATTTTATGTTTCATGGTTGGGGTTTTCAAAATAGTAGTTCGGTAGGGTTTGTGGGGTTATTAGTAGTTTTGATCTATGTTTTGGTGGTCAAAAAACAAGAATCGCCAATGGTTATGCTGGGGGTATTATATATTAGGTTCAGTTTTATTGCATGTACGGTATTGCAATAATACTAATCGGTTTTTTACTATTTATGTTGTTGTTTAGTTTAATTTTATGTCCAGTATGAGATGTGTAGTTTAGTCGAATAACCTACTGTTGTCATCAGTGAGATGTGCTGGTATTTTTTTTCTGTTCTTTCATTCGTGGTTGAGGTTTTTCGAATGTAGAAAATCCTTGTGTGAAACATACAGTATTGTATTCGGGAATAGACAAGACCGTAGAAGAGAGGAAGGACATAATTGATAACACGGGTGGTATATATTGAGGTATAGTTTTCCCATAAATATTATTAGCCACATGTGTTTTTGTAACTAACATCGCTTTTTTATTCATATAAATAGGAAGAATAAGTGTTTGACATTTAAAGAGAAGGAAAAAAGGAAGCTTGTTGAAGAAGAGGTGAGTAATACTAAATTGTATTATAATATCTCGCGATTGTAATGGTGACGCACAATCTATCTGTTCATATTGTATCGTAGGATGGTAGTGTGGTACGTACAAGTAAGAAACAAAAAATGTCTAAAGATACATTGGAAACTAAACAATTGAGCACTGAGGTATGTTATTGATGATAAAATTAATATGTGAGTATTTGGAAATGGTTACTATTCTAGAGATCTTATTATTTTACTGTATTATTTTTATGAAATACAGAAAAAGAAAACAGACAAAGTTGTGGGGAGGGAGCTAAGTTATTATAAGATGATACGGATTAATGAAAAGAAATGAGGGGACAAGCGTGATAAAAATAGGAACAAAATATACAAGGTAAAAAAACAAGTGTAATAGGGTATATATTACTGTATTGTTTAATATTTAGAGTTCGTGTGGTACTGTTTAATATACTACACTCCCCTACTTTTGCCACGTATTGAATGGAACTTAATACAAAAAATCAATATTTTCAAAACATATGACACGATTAAGCAAATAAACTACAAACTAAGTAAAGAACAAAAGTAGAGTTCAAGGAAGGAATCTTTGGTAAGTTTTTAGACATAGACATTAAGAAGTTCCAACCACAACTATTGTACTCAATGATGAAGAGAATGTTCAAGTCACCGAACAAAGACGAATAAGTTGAAGAAGTGGATACGGGAATTGATACTTTCAAATTTAGAAATGAGGTAATGGAGTTTTGATTATACAGTACATATCTTCATATACACATGTTGATAGTTGACTATTTGGTAGGTTACACCGAGTAATGTAGGTGACGTTTCCAATGTCAAGAAACAAAGCATCTATCTTGATGTTGTACATTATAAAATTTAATGTTCATACCATAATTTTATGTTAAGTCGAGTGTACACTATGCATAAACGTTCTTTATTAGGCAGCTTAAAGGGTAAGGAATATTTTCTGACAACCAGCACGTGAAACAACTTGCTAGGAAAAGAAAGTCATCAAATAACTTGTTTTAGACCTCTTTAATATTTTATCCGGATTTATGTTCATGAAGTTGAAAAAACAAAATGTACTTATTGAATTGGAATTTTTTATTATGACTGTGTTCAGAATTGTTTCTTTCAACTTTTATGCTAAATATTTAATTATCATTTAATGGTGATTATTACCCAGTAATACGTATTGTGTTTACTGTATTATAACCTTACATTTTGGGAGTTATACACATTTGTGTTATGTTCATGGATTTGCATATGGTGATTGTTTTTTTTAATAAAGATACATCGTTAGTTTATTAATCAAAGATGTTAGATGATTATTAATGAATGCAAGCTGGTGATTGGGCAGTTAGTAAATATATATGCTTTTGATGGTGAACATGCACTTGGTTATTTTGAGTTGTTATTAAATTAGTAAATGTATTTTAGACCCAAGCATTGCAATACGGTATAGTAACATATAGTAATAATAATTTGGAAATTATTATTCATCGAAAAACGAAATAAACAACTTGGCGATACAATGCCTAAGATCAACTATGATAGTGCACACATTCATAATCCCTGCAGTTAATACATCATACAACCATTCAACATCATTATCAATCTGAAGTTTAATATCCTTGGAGAAGTATTGACTAGGAACTAGGCTAGAATAGGTTGGGGGCATTTCAATAGAATCTTGAATTTTCAATTTTTTCATTATGGAAAGCATGAAGAGGCTATACGGGGTGCATGACTCTAAATATACTTTAGAAACTTGCTAATCATAGTACATCTCATTTTCATTCCACGGACTACTATGTGCTATGTTGATTGGGATACAGATGGAGCTTGTCTAATACAAAAAAACAGTATAAGACAGACAGTATAGTTGGTTAATAGTAGTGGGCTATAATAACACTATATTGTGCAGTAAATTCACGTTATACTGAAAATACTGTAGTTAATGAAATGTATAATATACACTGTGAGGGTGAAATTCGACCTACGGTATATGCTACTGATACAATACTTTATAGAAAAATAAACGAAAACATTGAATGCATGAGTAATGTTATAACTAATTAGGTCTTGCGTTGTTATTACCAGAAGTTTCGAAAATATTGAAAGGATAAGTTCCGATGTTCCATTGACATTACTGTGTGGGAGTCTAAATATTGTGTGATGAAAAATGGTCAGAACAAGCTATAATGAGTCAAAAAAATAATTGAACAAAAACGCCAAAAATAGGGAGCTTCATTACTAGAAGACGGTAGAGAAGAGATGGTGTGACAAGAAATGTAACTTTGGACACCGGATCTAGAACTTAAAAACACCGGAAATGGAGTTTTGGATGTCGCCAATGGAACTTCTGAAATCATGCTGATGCTTCCATCTTGTTTGCCAAAATGAACGGAAAGGAAATCGATGGGAAAAAGATGGATGGATCTAGAATAGTAAGAATATGGAAGACCAGTAAAAGTTGGTTAAGAAATACTATTTTTATAAGGAAAGTAATAATTTAGGAGGAATATTATTAGAAGGAAACTAAAAATCATTGGCTTAAATGCTGGTGAAGACAGAATGGGGTTATTGAAAGATGGTTTAGCAGGATTTTAAAATGAATAAATAGATTTGCAAAAGCATAAGTAGGTTGAATATATTTGTAAATATTTTATGAAAAAAGTATATTCAATATAATTCCCCTTAAAAAAGTATATTCAATATAATTCCCCTTAAAAAATTCATAAATATCACATCATTCATAATAACAAAGCTCTCCAACAACTCCTCTACAAACATCTGAACAAGCTCTTATTTTAACCTCTCTATCAACAACAACATCCCAATGAACTATTAGTTTAAACTCTCCACTAACTCCTCCACAAATTCTCATCCCAACACCTCCTAGGGATTTAAGTTAGATATTTGAAAGTTAAGAGCCAACATGAAAAAATTTCAAAGTTTAAGAACTAAAACTGGACTTTTGAAAGTTTATAGACTAAAATAGAACAAAGTTCAAATCTAGAGACCAAAATGATATTTTAACTATTTTTAATTAATTTATGAAACATAATTTCCAGCTCCCAACCATCTTAAATTGTGGTTCTTATGAAATCAAAAGTTATGAGTTTAATATATGTTCGCCAACTAATAAAAAATTATTTTTCTACAACTTATGTAAATAGTTGAAGTGTGCATACTTGTATACTAATGAATAAAAAAAAATTGGTTCCCTCAAAGTCTAGAAGCTCGATCCACCCCTTCCCACATATGTGTTGTTTTGTTGGATAAATGTGTTTTTTTGTTGGTTATGACCTAGAAAGTTATTTTTTGTCTTATGTAAACATAGTGTTTGAATTTTTTGTTTGTCCAATAGAGACTACTTTATTGATGCACAAACATACTTAAGGGACCACAATTTTTTGTCTCACATAGAAATTGTTTTGGATTGTTTTTTTTGTCCTACTTATTTTGTTTTATTTTATTGAGAATCGTCCGACTAGTTTATTGATTCACCTACAAATGAACTCATTCTAATAAAAAATTTCAAAGAGTCAATCAATGATATAATTGACATGTCCAAAATGTCAAGACCATAAGTGATTGACATACTATAAGTGTAACCAATTTCTATGAAAACCATTTCTATGACCATAAGTGGAAAAAATTTCTATGGTTGACATTTTGTAAACGTCAACAAATCTAATTGAAAACGTCATTGTAAAATAAAGTTGACGCTTATCTTAGGTCAACTTGATCATTATTATTTCCATGTATTAAATGTCAAGGAGTATATATATATATATATATATATATATATATATTATTAATTTGGTCAAACTTATCGCGATTTCCTATTCATCGTTTCAAATGATATATTGTTGAAAAGAATTCCAATTATAAATCACAAAATATTTTAACATAATTAACATAAACATAATATATATTGTCGGTACTAACAAAATCACAAAAAAAGTATGGAACCCACCTTTCAAACTTTAAGGTCTCGTTTGATAACCATTTTATTGTTTCTTTTCAGTTTTTGTTTTAACTTTTTAAAAGCAGGCTTGTTTGAAAATCAATTTTGGTTTTTTAGTTTTAAAATTTTTGTTTTTTAATTCTAGAAAAATGCTAGAAAAGTGATAAAACCCATTATAAATAAAGTTGAAACCCGCAAATTTGAAGTTTATTAGATCAATAATATTCTAAAATAAATTTATTTTATTAAATATTAAAAATAATGAATTTTTATTCAAAAAACAAAAACGAAAACCATTAACAAATGCATTTTTAGTTTTTTTTTTTAAAGAATAGTTATTAAACATATATGATTTTTTTAAAACAAACTAAAAACCAAAAACTAAAAATTAAAAGCGAAAAAAAAAATGATTATCGAACCAGGCCTAAATATTTTTCAAAGTTGTCTTCCTAAATACACAAAAAATACTCATTCCAAAAAATACCCCAACTAGTTCCACAACTAATTATAAACACAAAAAAGAATATGAAATATGTTTCAAAGTTTGTAGTCTTCTAAAATATATTCGGCAACGAACAAAATACCTCATTCTACACACACTTTATCTAGCTCACATGTACGGTACTAGAAATTGAGCTCATTCCACACGCATTTGATCTAACTCAGCTTGCGTAAATGAGTTTCTGTTTCACTCTGTTAACATTAATTAAGACTCATGCAGTAACTTATTTATGACAATCATCTATGATGATTGTGCATATTATAAAGAACAATATAATAAGTTTCAAGTCACTTCAAGTAAAACTATATATGTAGAGAGAAAAGCAATTACTCTTGCTCCAAAATCATATAAAATGTCAGCCTACACTAACCTATTCCTAATGAAATGAAGAAATAAACTAATTAAAATCATAATATATATATATATATATATATATATATATGTGTGTGTGTGTGTGTGTGTGTGTGTGTGTGTGTGTGTAGGGTTCTTACTAATAAAGGATAGATAAACAAATTACCACTTGTAGAGTATGCAACGGAATGCACACAAAAAACCCGAGAAGACTAAAACAGCTCAATGACTAAATTCTTTTGTTCACAGCCTAAATCCTATTTCTTTTTCAATTGTCAAATGGAGAACTCACTTAGAGTATGAGAAATGTTCTTCTCAAATAAACAAATACATATTAAGTAAACAAATGCTTAGATTTAATTAATCGTATTAAGTAAACAAATACATATTAAGTAAACAAATACATATTTATTCACAAGTAAACAAATACATATTAAGTAATTAATAATAAATTAATTAAATAACTTATATTCAATTAATTACAATAAGTAATAACATATATTACTTATATGTTATTTTCTTTACTTAATACATAATTGTTAACTAATTAATTAAATAACTTTGATTTAATTAATTGTATAACGTATTTTACTTACATCTTCCACTCGCACATAACGTACTTTCATTATGGACGTATAAGACACGAATCTCATTCTCATTACTCAAACCAAGGAACACATCCTTTTTTATTTGCATTAAAATTCATACAAGAAAATAGATTGTGTGACCATCATACTTTTATCTCGAGAGCTCGTTACTTTATAACTGTTAAGTATATAAAGTAACCTTGAATTCGAAGTAGAGTTAGTATGAAGTGTCCTAGATTCATGTAGTCACATTAACATCACTCAAGATCTCTTTTGATATATCACATTTACATATTTGTGTATTCACAATTATATCACAAAAATATAATTGGTCGATCAGTGAATATACTATAATGTGACACTTGAAATGATTTTTCCTTTTCTAAAACAATTTCCACTTCCAAATAACTGTTTTCTAGGTAGGTCCCATTAGATCGAATTATTCATGGTCATTGGTAACCTCCCTAAGAAAGCTAACATTGAAGTGAAACTTCAAAATTTTAGCTAAAAAGTCATAAGGGTACTTATAGAGATTTCTCGATCTCAAAGGACTCATACAATGAAGAAGTAGAGATCAAATAACTTTTGTTATCCTATATGGTCATATTAAACACATGCGGTATGAAACACATGTTACAATATTATACTCTTTAGTATCAGAGTATATGCCTCAACTAATACTGTACAGATGATAGTATAGATACACTCAGTATCTAACCCGAGTCCACTACTCTACGTTAATACTCTATCAGCGAATGATAACAAGACTTCCATCTGGCATTCATAGATAGTTCAAGATGAACAGTGAGATTTTTCAACTTCGATCATAACATGATATCATCTTGATCACTTATCATGACGATATCTTCTTTTAAGCATTTGCTCTCATTTTATTGTACCATCATAACAATAAAACTACTTAAAAGTATCTCATTTCTAATTGACACGTGAATCATAAAAGCGATTTCTTGTATGAGATAGTCAATCTACTGTCCGATATACTTTTGATTAAATGTACTAAACATTTGTGTTCATGCATCATAAGTACACAACTTTATTCCATAACTCAAAATAAACATAATACAATTTCTTAAGGACTACAAAGTCAAAACCTACGCCATCCTATAGATATAATATGTTTATTAAAAACATCTCTAGGAATAGATCTAATATGTATTGCACATTCACTTCCTTTTTGTGCAACAATGTCCCTCACAAAATTATATTCAATGTCTATGTGTTTTATTTTAGAATGACATTTGGGATCTTTTGTGAAAGGTATAGCAGCTTGGCTATCATAAATTACTAACACTGAGTTAGACATATTTTCTTCAAATCTCAAATGACTTAAGAATCTTTTAAGTCACATTACTTCTTGTACAACCATTGAAAATGCAACAAATTTAGCTTTCATTGTTAATAATGCAATACAAGTTACTCCATGAAATTGCTCCATTACTCAGTAAGAATGCATATCCTGAGGTAGATTTTCTTTCATCTACATCTCCTCCCCAATCAGCATATGTATAGCCTTTTAAGCTCAACCCATTTCCTTGGCAGCAAAGTGAAAAATCCATGGAATCTTTAAGGTACCGAAGTATTCTCTTAACTGCTTTCCAATGGAGTTGTCCTGGATTTGACTGAAATCGACTTACCATTCCAACGACAAAACATATGTTTGATCTTGTACACAACATGGCATACATGAGGCTTCCAACAACACTCAAATAAGAAACTTTTCTCATTTTTTCAATTTCTATAGAAGTCTTTGGACACATTCTCTTGCTCAAGTTATCGCCTTTTGCAATTGGAGTATCAATGGGTTTATAATCTTGCATCTTAAACCTTTCAAGAATTTTCTTGATATATTGACCTTGTGACAAGGTCAAAATCCTTTTGGAGTGTTCTCTTTTAATCTTGACTTCATGTATATAAGATGCTTCACCCATATCCTTCATTTGAAAATTGGAGGATAACCATTCTTTAATGATTATTAATACATACTTTTTATCCTTCCCAGCTAACAGTATGTCATCCACATATGGTGAAAGAATCGCAAACTTATCTTTGTTTATTATAACATACATATAGTAGTCCTCATCGATCATATGAAAACCATATGAGATGACTACTTGGTGAAACCTAATGTACCATTTCCTGGAAGATTGTTTAAGACCATAAATTGACATCATCAATTTACGTACTTTATCTTATTATCCATCAGTAATGAAAACGATAGGTTGTCGTATGTAAATTTATTCTTCCAATTTACCATTTAGAAAGGCTATTTTTACATCCATTTGATGTAATTCCAAATCTAAATTGGCGACTATAGCTAGGATGAGGATGAGCCTTATAGAGGTAAACTTTACAACGGGTGGAAAAGTCTCTTCATAATCTATTCCTGCATGTTGTGTGAATCCTTTGGCTACAAGACGAGCCTTATATCTTTCAATTGAGCCGTCAGCTCTATACTTGATTTTAAGAATCCACTTGTTACCAATAGCTTTATGGCCTTTAATGAGATCAACTAGCTCCGATACATTATTATATTATATAGACTTCATTTCTTCTTCCATTACGTTCATCCAATTTTCTCTATTTAGACATTGAAGAGCTTCTTGAACACTCTTCGACTCTTCATCATTCTCTGATGTAATCATGTATGCTTCTTAATCAACATGTCGTTTTAGTATTCTACCACGAATACTACGCCTTATTTGTGGTCCTTGTATAATTTGTCCGTCAATCGACTCACGAGTTATTTGTGATTCACTTAAATACACGTAGTGTTCCAATCTCTCCCACTTGGATGAGATACTGTTGGAAGATCATTGAGATTATCCAATGATTCATTTGATAAAACCAAATCGTTTTGATCATTAATTTTAAATAGGGACATCTCAGTATTGATCTCACCTTTCTTTGGAAAATCATTTTCTAAGAATGTTACATCTCGTGATTCAAATTCAACTACACTCCTACTTTCTTGTTCATTGATGAACATATACCTTTTGAGTATTTAGACTATCTTATAAATATACTATTTTTACCTCTTGGACCTAATTTTCCATGTTGATGTGAAAACTCGTGTACATAAGCAGTATATCCACATGGTCTCAAACACTAAGGTCTAGCTTTCTACCAATCCATAATTCATAGGGTGTGGAAGTTGACTTTGAATGCACTAGATTTAGTATATATGCAGCAGTCAATAAAGCATCACGCCAAAAGGTGATTGACAAATTTGCTTGTGCCATCATTAACCTAATCATTTCTATAAGAGTTTTATTTCTTTTTACTACTACCCATTTTGTTGTGGTGTTCTTGGGGTAGTTAGCTGCCTTAATATACATTTTTCTTCACATAGCTGTTTAAACTGATTAGGCAGATATTCACATTTTCGGTTTGTTCTCAAGGCCTTAAACTTTTATCTAATTGATTTTCCACCATAAATATGCATTTTCTAAAACAATCCAATGCTTCGAACTTATGGGAAATTAGATAAACATGACCATAACACGTAAAATCATCTATGAAAGTGATAAAATATTCACTTTCACGTCTAGCCTTCACACTCATAGGTCCACAAATATCGTAGTGAACTAATTGCAATGGAACATCAGCTCTATTTCCTTTTCCAAATGGTTTTCATGCCATTTTTCCAGCTAAATAATTTTCACATATAGGTAATTCAACAAAGTTAGTTTGTCCTAATAAACCTTCTTTAGCTAATCTAGCCCTTCTATGTTGACTTATATGACCTAATCAAGTGTGCCACGTAGTCACATCGACATGTGCATGAACAGATGATGCTATACAGGAAAAACTAGTAGAATCATGAGATATCATATCAATGAAATCCATTATCATAAAACCATTTAGTATGTATCCAGAACCATAGAGTACGTTGTTCATTGAAATAGTTAATAAACTACCAGACAGAAAGCCATATTAAAAGTATAACCAAGTTTTAGAAGGACAAAGACAGAAAGCAAATTTCGTCGTATTTCAGGTGCATATAACACATCATGGAGAAATAAAGTTCGCCCATTTCGCATGTTCAATTGGCAAGAACCAATTCCCTTAACAAGTACTCATGCATTGTTTCCAACATAGAGCCATTTTGCTCTTGACAGAGTTCGACGAAATTCCACACACCCCACATTCTTTAGCTACGTGGCCCGTAACTCTAGAATCTACAGTCCATAAAGGATGAGAATCAACAAAAAAAAATGGAGTTGGAAACATAACTTTTAGAAATCAAAGGACAAATCTTAAATTTATTGAAAGTTTGTACCTTCTTGAGTTCAGTACACTCGTGAGCATAGTGGGCATTTTTTTTGGCAATTATAACACTTGATGTTGGCTATATTTCTTTTAGGACGATAATTGGGACACTTTCTCTTACTATTATCATTCATATTTTGGTTACTTCTCTTCTGCTTACTACCATCATTCTCATCAAAATCTCTCTGATGTTTACATTTGTAACCTTTGTTCCCACTGGAATTAGGTCCAACCATATATACACATCAGCATGGTCAGGCCTATTTGCCTTCATGCGATTCTCTTCTAATTCAAGATGACGTGCAACATCAGCGAGAGTTTTAATTCCTCATTATGGGTTATGTGCACCTTCATGTGCTCTCAACTGTTTGGTAGAGATCTAATGGTTGTTTGAACTTGCTGCTCATCAGTTAGAACATGGCTAACATAAGCTCACTAACAATGTTAGACATTTCTCTTATGTGCTATCGCATATTATGATTAGGGCATTTCTTATAAGTGTTAAACTTAATAGTAGTTGTCTCACTTTGGTGACACAAATTTCACCAAATTTTAACCTCAACGCATTACACATGTTCTTAGCAAGGTTATAGGAACGAAACTGTAATAACCCCAAGTTTGGTTTTTAAAAGAATAAATAAAGGTTCTTGAAAGTTAGTGAGGATTATGGCACTTTGGAATTTAAGTTTAAAGAGAGGGGCATTTAGGTCATTTGAGTCTAGATATTTAATGAAAGTTTGGAATCCCTAAGTCTGACAGAGAGCTACTATTCATCTTCCTCATTTGTGCCCCTCCCTTTGATTTTTCGACTAGGCTGCCAATCGTCGGATTTTCTTGCCGCAATTCCTAGTTTTCTTAGCATCCGCTATGGGTACGAAGCTCGTCAGCTCCTCTCGTCATAGGTCAATGGCTACGTCATTGCGAGTAAGCAAGCGTCGTGGATCTTGTCTCTACACTATCGTGAGTGGTGCATAGTGTCGCTATCGTGAGCTTCCTTTTTCATTGCAAGGTGATGGGTTCGTGAGCACCATCGAGTTTTGCTGCGAGTTGGATGTCTCTCATCGTGGGTTTCCTTACACTGCCACTGGGTTGGGTTCGCAGTGGACTCAAGTTATTATGTGTGGGTATGTGGCCACCGCGTGGGTTCGAACTGAAGCTGCTCGCGTTGCTGTCGTTTGCTATGTTTTGTTGTCGTCTCAGCTGGGTGGGTGGCCGTCGTCGTGGGTTCGCCAGAGTAGGTGATCATCTCTTTGTTTTGCTTTTAGGTTTAACCAAATGGAGAAGAAGACCCTTGTTTGGGTTGGGGGGTTAAAGCAATTTTAAATGAGTTTATTGGGTGTTTGTTTGCAAGTGTAAATCTATTTTAGTTGAGAATAAGCTGGTTTATGTTATTTAAGTTGAGGATAAGCTTGTTTGTTGCTGGTTTATGTTATTCAAGTTATGGATAGGTGGTGTTTGTTTGTTGGTTTAGGCTATTTGAGTTGAGAATAAGGGGTGTTTGTTTATAGGTTTAAAAACATTTTAAATGAGTTTTAAGCTTGTTTGGTTAGAGTTTGAACTTATTTAAAATGTGAATTGAGACTGTTTGATTATGGGTATAGTAACTGTTTGGTTTGAGATGTTAAAGGTGTTTGGCTAGAGGTTAATGGCTGTTTGGCTTTGGGTTAATAGTGAGTTTAACCCATTGACTTTTCTGTTGACCAGAGTTGACCCAAGCTATTTTTTGTTCTTCGAGCCTAGTTTGCAATGCACGAGTAGCCTTCGGGTGTCTCCAGGATATATTTTTCAAGGTTCTTCGCTATTTGATAAATTTGATTTTCTGAATCCGATTTTGGTGGTCTAAGGTGCTAGTTTTGATTAGTTTGTTCGTTTCAGGGCTCGAAGTTGTGTTTGGCTATTTCGAGCTTCCAGTCGATTCTTGGAGAGCTGTTAGTGGATTGGCCAAAGTAGGGGACCCTTTACCCTTTTCTCGATGACCTAAGGTTAATACATGTGCCGGTTTACTTGCATTAGTTGATTTATCTGGTTGTAGCATGACTATATGCATTGTATGTTGCATTTGATTGCATCGAGAGCACATACATTTCATGCCTTGTCTCTTGTATGACTAGTGATGCATGATTTATGTATGTCTGCCTGATATGGTCGAGTTGCATGTGGTTGCATGATTGTCCTGATATGGAATTGCATGATTGTTCTGATATGGACTTGCATGATGTTTGATGCACAACTTGATGCCTCGTTTGGACCCAAACGAGTCATAAAGATCGGATAGAGGAGACTAGTAAGTGGGTGTGGATGATGATATTCGGGCTCACACCCTAACTTGAGGTGATATTCTCTCACTTCGCAGGACTTTCGTGAATGGTCGGTCGGCTAGGCTCACGACCCTAGATGGTTTTTACTAGTAACCTAGGCACTCTTCGGGTATGTGGTATGGGCCTGATATGGTTCCTTGGTGATTGGTGTGGCACCACCTCTCGCAGTGAGTACGAGGCCTAGGGCCAACAGGACGCTCGACTCGCCAGATTCCTCTAGAGTAGGTTACCAGATTGCTCTCGAGCTAGAGGACTCTTGTGGGCCTTTGGTCTTGGGGTCTACGATCTTTAGACCGCTCTACAAGGTGTTCGTCAAGGACGAGGTTTCTTGACCTAGCACCTAGGAGCTTGGGTTTTTATACACCTCGGTTATATTTTTTATCATACTTGTTTGCTGATGTTTGTATTCTTGTGCATGTCTGCCCCCGAGTTGGGCAAGCCTTACTGAGTTTGCGAAAACTCACCCTTTCCACTGTGGAATCCCCATAGGTACTACTAGACTGTACTGAGATGGATGATCGACGGAGCTGGA
>JBBMKA010078417.1:0-14714 GCA_037833695.1 Sechiopsis laciniata | reverse complement strand
ACCAAACTAGCACCTGGAACCTGAAACGGAAGGAAACTCAACTCAATCAAATTAATTGAACCAAACCGGAACTCTGGAAAATTACGAGACTACCCCCGAGGCAAAATTACCAAAATGCCCTCAGGGGTCTAAGCTGCCCTAACGGCCCAACCGAACATCAGAAAAACTAACCAAACGTACCTGAGAAACCGAAAAGGAAAACTGGGCCGTTACACTTTTAGACCTTAAATCAGTGTCCAAAAACAAAATCAGGTGGAGAGATAATTAAATCATCCTCATGATAAGCTCAGGTTAGATTCAGTTGTCAATAGATTTAATAATCAAATAATTCAATTAAATAATAAACTAATTGAGGTCAAACCAAGCCACCTAAAATTAGGGAGACTATCTTCGGATTTCTTTTATGGATTTTAGTTAGTTTTTTATTTGGTCAAATCCACGTTCAGATTATCTTTAAAAAAATAATTATAAAAAAAAAAAAGACAAAACAACTTGTATCTCACGATTTCCTATTATCTATTCACATTTTCTGATCCGTCTATAAAAATTTTAAAAAAAAAAACCAAGCGATTTCGATCAACGATTATCTTTCTACTATTCTCACAGATTTGTGTCGATCACTCAAAATTTCATCACGAACCCACCCTTTCCATCTCTCACATCAGTAGTTTGGTTAGTGCAGCTACTTTCGAGTCAACCAAGTTCCAAACAAAAAGCAGGGAGGGAGCGTGGGAGTGATGTTCAGGGGAATTAAAGCGCAAACGAATCTGGGTTTTAGGGGGCAGCAAAGCATCGTCAGTCTTTTTCACGATAAACAATCAACAATGGAAACTACATCCATCACGGTTGCATTTAATAGGAATTGAGATGAAAGGGACGCGTACTCAAACTACAAGACATGGCTGATGAAAGTTGGGCACGAGACTTTCTTGCAAATTTCACTGCTAAAATTATTGAAAAAAATTCATAAATCTATCTTGTCACAGCTTGATGTCAGTATTACTATATGTAGATCACAACTGTCAACCCTGCATACGGTGGAGGAGTATATAACTCTACATAATGCCATAATAGAAGCATATATTCACCCTACATAAAGCGAACAATATGGATAGATTACAAACATGCAAGATCGATAGTATTAAATTATCGACTCAATATTGATCTAGAAGAACAATATACAGATTACCACATAGGAGCATATTGACCCACAAAACATCACCAATACGACCAATATACATATTACTGTATGTACACTAGGGGATACAAGGCAAGGAAGCAGAAAGGGTTTTTTCCTCGAGAACATCGGAGAGATTGGTGTTTTAGAGCTTTTGCTAAAATGACCTCTCGTATTTTGACCTCCACTTAAGTCGACCAGTGGCGCTTCACGATCTCCGAGGGCAGCAATTATGGTAGAAACAACGGCCCGACATGTTATTCAATATTTCTTTTATCTATAACCTCAAAATCTATATTGTCGTAAACTCTAGGGGGGATTTTATGGTCATGGGGAAGAAGAGAATATACAATGGAGTTTGAATTTTTAAATTAATATTCAATGCTTATTTGATTTGATTTTTAAAAAATATTGACCAAAAAATACAATTTTCGATCCTATATTTTTTTATTACTTTTAATTTAAAATTTTCATAAATTTTGAGGGATTAAGAACTTAAAATTAGATTAGTCAATTAAAAAACATATTAGAAGGATAAAATAGTCCACCACTTTTATAATAACTAATTAATTAATACAAAATTTAAAAAAATGGATATTTATTTAAAGTCTAAAATATAGTAGACATTTTCTTAATTATTTTCCTAAACTAAGATATTTATCTAGTTTTTTTTTTTTTTTTTTTTTTTTTTTGAAATGGGTGAAGGGGCCAATGAGATAATGAAATGCCCCCAACCTTAAATTAATTTTCCATCATTGGATGTTGGGGGGACTGTAACATTTAAAAGGAAAAGTAGTGGGTAAAAAGGGTATATTTGGATGTCAGAAAAGTTATAAATTTCAGCAATTGTGTAGGGACAAAATGGTCATAGTTTGGGAATTATTAGTTTCGGAATTATTTGAATAGGTTCTGTAATGGAAATGCCCAATGGGTCCCGCCCTCTAACAATATAATAAAAAATAATTTTTTTAAAAAAAAGAATGTCTCTTTCTTTTTTTCCTTTCAAGATAGGGTAGAGAAAAGGAGCATTCATGTAAACACACAGATCTTCAACTTTTTTTGCAATGTTCTGTACCAGAATCTCTTTGCCATTTCTTCTTTGGGGATAAAAAAATGTCAATAAAATCCTTTTCTCCTCTTTCTTTCTTTTTTTTAGCTTATTATTTGTATGGGTTAAAATACTTCTATACTCATTCTACTTTTAGTGAAAAATGTTTTTATATATTCAAATTTAATTTAATAAAATTTGGATAAAAGTTTAAATTATTCCTCATTGATTTTTTTTTTTTTTTACTTTTTCTATAATTCAATCTCTACAGCCTATAAGTTTATCTTCAAGAATTTGGGAACATATTCAATTGAGTTCGGTATAAAAAGATGTTAATTTCAAACTAACAATTATAACATAAATTTAATTTTTGTATACTATGGCATAAGTCTTAATAATCTTTGGATTAAAATATTATTTTGGTCCCTCCACTTTACTATTTGTTCTATTTTCATCCCTCGATTTTGAAATGTTCAATTTTAGTTTTTCGACTATTGCATTTGTTCAATTTTAGTCCCTCAATTTTGGATTAAACTTAAAAATAGTCTCTACCTTCATTCAATTTTCTCTCATTTCCATGTTTCTTTCTCTCAAATACACCATTGTTTTTCTCTCCCCCTTTCTCATTTTATCTTCTTTTAAATTTGTAGATATAGAGATTAAATTGATGATAATAAGATAAAATAATTTGGGGTAAATCTTGATACAGAGGATTTGGTTGTAAAATTTTGCAGCAGACTATTTATATTCAAGATTTGAAAGTGAACCACAAAACTTAATGATTTTCTAGCTATATTCTTTCCATCAGTTGTGGTGGCTGGAAAAAAAAAAAGAAACAGAGCACCTTCTCGCCAAAGTCTGAATTCTTGGAAAAATTCGTGATGATGAATTGTGTACAAGTTGCGATTATATTTATACGCATGAAATGGAAGCTCTTGATTCTTCCTAAAATTGTTTATGAGTTACTGCCAAAGTCCACCTACACCTGCAATCTCAAAATCTCTTATTTTTGGTTGTGAACACCATGGCAACTTTTCCCATAAATTCATGCCAAATATTTTGACGTCGCTAAAATTTTCCCTCAAATTTTTCATCTCTATTTTTATTAATGAAAATATTTCTTCACTTCAACTTTAATTTTCAAATTTAGTAAACAATGGAATCCTCCTTGTCGGAGGCAAATTATTTAGCGATACAACTTTAGAACGAAAAAGAGAAATTCAAATTATTTCATGTGTTATTGTCATCAATTTAACCTGGATATCTAGAAATTTAAAAGAAGATAAAATGAGAAAGGGGGATAGAAAAATAATGGTGGATTGGAGAGAGAGAAACATGGGATGGGAGGAGGAAAGATGGGAATGAGAGAAAATTAAATACAAGTAGGGACTATTTTTAAGTTTAATTCAAAGTTGAGGGACTAAATTTAGACAATTAAAAGTTGAGGGATTAAAATTGGACAAATGTAATAGTCGAAGAACTAAAATTGAACATTTCAAAGTCGAGAGATCAAAATTGAATAAATGGTAAAGTCGATGGATAAAATAGTATTTGAACCTAATCTTTATATTAAAAAAATGACATTGATAAATATACTAATTTGTATTCCTTTTGTTAGTAGAGCAATACTTAAGTAAAGGTAGGTAAGTTTTTTGGAAATACTTACCCATTTTAGAGCTACATATTTTCACTTTTTTTACAAAAATTGGTTTTGATTGATGAATAGAGAAATACTAAAATGGAAATAGAAGTGTAAAAAAAGTAAAAATATGTAGTTTTAAGAGTGAGTAAGTATTTCTAAAATCCTTAACCACCATTACTTAAATATTGCTCTTGTTAGTATTACAATTACCAGAACCAAATTGAACATGACTAAGAAAATGGTTAAAAAAAATTTCTTAGTACAAATAGTTCTTTTAAACAAAAAAATCAATAGCATGTGGAGATAAATTCAATTCAACAACTAGCGTATATATGCAGGTGTGAGATAATTTAAAATATTTAAATGTTGTTAAATATTATGTGCCTATTTGAGTAAAATCTGAATGGTTTCTCTTTAATTCTTTGATATATAAATATATCCACATATATATGATGCTTTTATATGAGCAGCAAAACAAGAAACAATCTTTTACCAATGTTTAAATTTAGAAAAATATAATAAAACTGATTCATAATCATTTCAAACTTGAAATTTATAAACATTAATCTTTCTTTTTTTTTTTTTTTTGATATTGACATTAATCAAATTACATATTTTATATTTTATTATATAAAATATTTTTAAAACTTATTATGATTAGATTAAAGAAATCTTACAATAGTAAACTGTTTGTCTTCAATTTCTTTCGTATACAAGAGTGTGTTTAGGGTAAGGAAAATAGTAATGATTAGTGAAGAATGAGGATGAGAATTATTATTTATGTTTGGGGTGAAAATAATGGTTTTGAGGAGAAATAGTTATTTGTGTTTGGAATAATGGTAATGATTATGAGGAAAAAATAAATAAATATAATGTAAGTAAAAAGTAGTAGTGTGACATAGAAAAAATTGTTTGATGGAGAATAAAAAATAATTAGCAGAAGAATGAAAAAATTAATTTTTAAAAATTATGATTATAATGAGAATGATTCTCGATAATTCAAATATGAAAAATTATTTTCATTTTCATTTTCCACAAAATTATTGATTTGTGAATAATAAGCGTGTCTCATTTTACTAGCTGAAGTTAAAAGTTCGGTGATAAGATTGCACGGTGATTTATTAACGTTTAAAAAATAATAATAAATAAGTATTTTGGAGAGCCACGTGCAAGAGTATCTTATAAGGGGAGGGAACATGTCAGAAAGTGTAGGTCCCACCTTGACCTTGATTGTTGTGAAAAGCCCCACTTCCTCTCCAACACACACCACCCAATAATCAAATACAACAAAATTCTTCTTCAAAGTTCAAATCCAATTTTCTTCCCACACCCACAAAAAAACAGGTAAAGATAAAGTTGTTAAAAATTCACAAATATATTTAATGACAACAAAAAAGAGTGCCCTTTTCCACAACCTTCTTCTGTCTACTACCTATTTTTCTAACTTTTCCACTATCATCATATATCATATAGAAACATTAAATAATGGTCCACAAAGATGGGCCTTTCCAGCTCTGCTTCTTTCTTTATCTCTACCAATTTCAGATTAGAAACTTTAACGGGTGTTTGTTTGTAGGGTTTAAAATAACACTTAGGAATTATTTTAAATTCTCATTTTGATGGAGGGCTTAAATTAATTCTTTCAAAAATTTAAAATAATTCCTCAATTTTTTTTTTTTTTTTTAATTCATTTTCAACATTTTATAAATAAATATGTTTTTGTAATTTTAAATTAGTACTATTTTTATAATTAATTTTATTTTTTATTTACCATTTTTTTATCTACCTAATAAATTTTTTTTTTCAATTTATTAATTAAAAATGGTTTGTGTTTGTGATAAAATATTGTAAAAACATATCTTTTGGGATTTAAAATTAACAATAATTTTATAACCCATTCTGTATTTTAAAAGTGTATTTCATAATTTAAAATTAACACTAATTTTATAATCAATTTCATATTTTAAAACTTTATTTCATTAAATTATAGTTTTATAATCAATTTTATTTTTTGTTTAATTTACCTTTGCGTAATCATATTTTCAAAATATATTTTATAATTTAAAATTAACGGTAATTTCATACTTCTTTTTTTATTTTAAATTTTTATTTATTTGTATTCATCTAAAATAGTATCAATGATTCATCATTAGTTCACTAACTATCATCAAATCAATTAATTTCAATTTTTTAATGTAATTTTTTAAAATATAAAGTAAAACTCATAATATAAATAAAGTATTATATATATATATATATATATGTTTTTTTTAATTATTTTTTTCAACATTTTTATTTTTAAATAAGTTTTGTAATTTTAAAGTAATAATATTTTTATAATTAATTTAATTTTATGATTATGATTTTATTTATATTTTTAATCTATCTAATATTTTTTTCAACTAAACAATTAAAAATTGTTTTTGTTTACATAATAAAATATTTTGAAAACGTATTTTTTGAAATTTAAAATCGACGATAATTTTATAATCAATTTTATATTTCAAAATTATATTTTATAAGTTAAAATAGTTTTATAATTTTTTTTTTTTTTTTTGTATAGTTAATGTCATTAAGTTTGAATTAATTGCCAACAAGAATAACTCTTGAACATCAACTTACACCTAATGACCATAAGATTATGATTTGAATCCCAATTGTTGTAATTAAAAAAAAGTTTGAACTAATTAATTAGAAATTATTCATCACATAATATAATATCATAATTCTTTTTTTTTTTTAACTTTTATTTATTTGTAGTCATTTAACATAATATCATTAATTCATCATTAATCTAATAATTTTCATCAAATTAATTAATTCTAAAGTTTTATGTGATAATTTAAAATATAAAATAAAATTTATAATATAAAAAATATTAGGGTGAAAATAAAAATATTGAAATTAAAAAAATAATAAATTAAAAAGAAAAATAAGAAATAATATTAGCAAAAGAAGTTATGAATATAAATATAATATTTGAAATTTGAATAATAAATAAATAAAATACATTAAATAAAACTGTCAAATCATTCATAAATATAAAATTCTCTTACAACTCCACTATAAACATTCAAATGAACTCTTATTTTAACTTTTCTAAAAACAAACACATCCAAACAAACTTTTATTATAACTTCTCTACTAAACCCTCCACAACTTATCATCCAAACACCTCCTAAAACTTTTATCTATCACAAGCATGGCAGAAAGGCACAAAAGAAAACAAGGAAAGTAAAGGAGGAAACTGGTTTTTGTTAAATCAAAAAATTTGAGGGGTCCATTATATGTGCCAAAAATATACACAGCTATTCCCGCCCTCCTTTCACTGCACATATAGTTAACAGATCATACTGGTTCTAAGACAAGGCTGCTCTTAAACAGAGAAATAATAAACCTCAAAAAAGGTAATCAAATCAAAAGTTTAAGAAAAAAAAGAACCTCCATTACAACCCATCACCCAAAGGAAAAGGAATCAAGTGTTTTTTCCTTTTCTCCATTCCATCATTCATTGCAAGGATCTTGACTAAATGCAGTGCTGCCTTTTCAATCCCCATCCAAACCAACCACAATGTTTAACATAACTGAACAACCCACATCTCAAGCATTTTTCAGATTGAGGACAATATTCCCACTTCCTCTCATAGCTTTCCCAAAATTGCGGGGTTCGAGTCCGACAAGCATTCAGATCGCTGCTGCTTCTTAGCTAGAGCTATTTCAACTTTCATTTCTCAGGCTGCTACAAGATATATGCATGCCCCCATTGTTACTTTCCCGGCCAAGAAGCGGCGCCAATCGAAGTAATAGCTGGATGGGTTGGTTAAGAACAAGAGCCATAAATCCTACCCACCCGCAGGTTGTTTTTGCTCTGTTGATTTTACTTGCACTGCAGCAGTATGCACATAAGAAAATCCTGCAGGTTCAAGTTGATGAGGATTACTAGAGGACTGTGTAGCAGTAAACTGACCAGGATGACGATTATTAGCTTGTGTGGGTGGTGTTCTGACAATATTCAGATTCCTTGCATTAATTGCTGCAACTTCTGCAGCCGCAGCAGCAATAGCCGTGGCGGGATCGGTCGTGGTGATGCCTCCGATTGTAATAGGAGCAACACCAGTGTGGCCATTAGGACGACGTCTTGGAAGATAATATCGAGCACTTGAAGGCGAAGCAGTTGCACTGCTACTTGAATGGGGAACTTGACCCTGCATGTAAGGGAAGAGCAGCTGGGCGTGCTGCAATGATTGCTTCCCCAAATGTTGCTGTTGAAGTTGCTGCTGCGACTGCGACTGTTGGGATAATTTGGTTCCAGAACTCGAAGAGGTCATTTGGTTGTTGCCAAGAATTGACGTTACATTTCTACCACCAACAGGAGATGACTTCTGAGATGGTATAGATGTAGGATTCTTCGTCTGCTGCGATGACTGACCCATTTTGTGGCCCATGGAACCGGAATTGGTTGTTCGTGGGCTTCCTCCGGCACCCTTTGAGATTGAAGAATTTGTTGGCGAACCAATCATGCGATGAGATGGTGACTGGTTACTGCTAGCAGGTTGCTGCACTTGCGGTTGTGTGGTAGATTTTTGGTTAGCTGCAAAAGAGATTTGAGAGTGGTTTTGTTGTGGCTGGCTCTGTTGTTGGGGAAGATTTTTGATGGATGATGTATTTGATGAAGACAGAGAAGGGGTTGGAGCCTGAGAAGAAGTGGTGGTTCTTACAGAATTCTTCCATTGAGGAGATTGAGCAGGACTGTTGCTGTTAGTTTGGACAAGATTTTGAGAAAAGGAAGACAATGCATTAGGAAACTTTGCTGCCATGGAAGATGCAGGAGGGTGGTCAGCATAACCATTGCCGTTACTTGTTGCTGATGTTTTAGACCTTGCTACTGCAGCTGCATATTGCTGTTGCTTTTGAAGCTGAATTATCTGTTGTTGCTGCTGCTGATTTCGCTGCAGTTGATGCTGAGAGCCACACATATTTACCGAGCTCATCGCAGGGGGCATAACGGAACTTGGAGCTCTAGCAGTAGAACCAAGGTTAAGAGTTCTTGCAGAGCTGTCAACAACAGCAGCCCCAGCTGGGGCAGTGGAAAGTGAAGTCTCAGCTAAATCAGTTCTAGAGAATGCAATGGACTGTCCAGCAGTTGGAGGAGCCTTTACAGACATGCTTTTTCTATCATCGTCTGCAACAACAAATGAATGAGCGGGTTTTCCTTCTTCAGCAACTCGATAATTCTTTTTCTGCTGAGCGACCTGTGCAGCTGCGGCTGCAGCTATAATCTGATGATACCCTTGCCTGGTGATCTCAGAAAAACTTTGAAATATAGGATGATTTGGTGGTAGGGATGAAAGGTCAAGTCCGGGAGGAAGAGCAAAAGTTTGAGATTGTTCCAGACCTCTCGAACCCTGGGGAGGCTGATGTTTCTTATCATTAGTTGCCCCACCTGAAGCTGCCATTGATGCAGGAGTCATCAATGCAAAGTTAGGAGTATGCATTGGCATTGAAAAATTCGGACCATAGACACTCATCATTCGGCTATCAGCAGTCGACGGACTATCTTCACCACCAATCTCAGACTCGAGTTGCCTTGTTTGATAAGAGGTGTGGTTCTGCGGCTGCTGTGGCTGTTGTGATTGAGATGGCTGATTTCTGGAAGCAGGAAAGCCTTGAAAATTGCCACTGGCAGTGCTCCCATGTGGCTTCTTCTGCTGCTGCTGCTGCGGATTAGATGGGTTCTTTTGAGAGGAACCATTGGCAGCAGTATTAGCATTCTGAAGTCCCTGTTGATTTGGGTGAGACTGAGGTGGTGGTTGCTGTTGCTGAAGCTGCGAAGGGTGCAGCATTTGCGAAGAATAAAACGATCCATTGAAGAATGGCATTGAATGAGTGTGGGTTCCTCTATAGGCCGTAGGTGCCCCAACGTGTGCCGGGATCGGGTATGTATATCCATTGTTCTGCAAAATGGCTAAATATTGGGGTTGTTCATTGCCATTGCCAGGCATGCTCGAATAGTTGACACTCATTGCAGGTGCTGCCACGATTGCTGCAGCGGCTGAGGCACTAACAGTGGCAGAATTGGAAGCATTTGAAGCAACACTGCCATTGGCATTCCCACTGGGAGGAGGAGACTTCACAGAGACAGGTCGAAGCGAAGTGGATAAACCTGCCTGCTGCTGATGACTCAGAGGCAGAAATAAAGCAGGGCCATGCTGTAAATCCAACCCAAAAGCCAAAATCAGCATAAAGCAAAAGTGAAAGAGAGAAGAAAAAAAAAAAGCTCACACATACAAGCCAACAGAAGTCATTGGAGAGAGTTATACCATGATATTACTAGCCCCCCCTCCCGGAGGTAGAGCTTGCTGAAACAAAATTTGCTTTCTCTGAGCAGCATCCACAGCATTACCAGCTTGAGAGCCCCTATCCTTCCCAGTATGACCCGAAAACGTTCCGAGGCTCTGGCTTTTATTATCTTGTATTCCATTTACCCCGCTGCTCTTCGGAACACTTCCTTGCAAATCTGCAGAGGGCACAATACTGAGATTGCCGTGCTTGGATCCATACAAGGAAGCCGAACCTGCTGCCGCTGCTGGCCAGAATGGATTCATCCTCGCGATTTGCTGATGATACAATACATTCCGAGCAATGTAGAAATGTGTTGCACACCTTTTCGGCCGAGGTTGGTGGAGAAGTAAATTAGGGGGCTGTTAAAAGCCAAAAAACAAGAGATTTAGAAATTGCGTAGAAGAGGGAAAACAAAACAAACAATAGAAAAAGTAGAACAAAAAAGGCTACCTGCATGGCTGCAGTTGGCAAAGCGCTTCCATCCACAGACACAACTGCTGGTAGAGGTGACACATATCTGGTAACAGAAGACAGCATCATTTCAATAGAGTATAACAAAAAAGCACAAATATTTACTGGTAAAAAGTATTGTGTGGATACAAAACAACACAGATTGAGGCAACCATACCCCATAGGAGGCAACCCACTTGGCCAGACACCAGGTAGAGACATGGGCAAAGGAACAGAGCTCGCTTGTGCTGAACAATATAGTTAACAAAAACAACATTGAATCAGCATCAACCTCTTTCGAAAAGGAGGGAGAATAGGCTGGAAATCGAAAATGGGAACCTACCAGGAGCAGATCCAGCCTTATCGGACCCGAGCTGGGGCAGCAGTTTCGAACCATATTGGTGGATCTTGTTGACACCATCACCATCATTAGTCTTCTCTAAATCAAGCTGAAGGTCAATATTAGTATCTTTGCAAACAATGGGTTTCTTAGAATCAGGTTGCTCCTCAGCTGCAATTGCTTTGAACTCCATTTCTTTTATTTCTCTGTCTTCCTCCTTTATCAGAGGCTTCATTTCCTACATTAATGTAAAGCAAAACTAGATTATTTACAACTAATTAAAACAAGTGGGGAAGAACAAGAGAAGGAAGAAGTAGCCCCCACTTACCGTGTCCCCATCTACGGCCACCAAATTAATGTCTCCATCTCTTTCTGGTGAAGCTCTTAATGAAGGAGAAGCCTGTAAAAATCACAAGGAAGAAAAAGTCTGATTTTCCATATTAATATAAAAACATTGACTGGGAATTTTTATTTTAATTCTTTAAGTATGATGAAGGAGAAGAAGAATATTTTCACCATCAGATCTAACTTGAACTTATCATCTCGCTGATTCTCAACATCGAAGGTAGATGAATTTCTATAAACATATCAAAAACAGAAGAAAACAAATAAGTTAGGCAAGTATGAAAAGAAAAAAAAGTACTTTTGTTTTAGTGATAATGCTTACGATTCGGTGGCTGCCATATCCTCTGCCTTATCTTCCAATCTAGAGCCAGGCGATTGAAGTTCTTCCTTATTACTGATACCCAAATTTTTGACTTCTGATTCTTCAAGCATGGGTTCTGGATTCAACTCTGAAACACCACCATTTTCACAAGAAACTAAGCCAGGATTTGATGAAGGGATCTCGGCGTTGGTGGGTTGTTGTTGATCGGGGCTATTCCGCAGGCTGAAAGTGGCGGCGTTCTCGCCGTCATATTTCACAGGACGCGGTCTTTTCCTCTTGGGTGCTGCAAATTTCACATCGGAAACACAAAACAAACCAAAAAAAATTGTCAGTTCTCTAGAAAAAATTGTTGTTACTGAAAAAGGGAAAAAGGGCATAATCTGAAGTGATTTCAGATACCAAAAATAAGCATTGGAAAAGAAAGTAAGAAACAAAAACACCCACCGGTAATGGAAATGGGCAAAGCAGAAGAAGAGTTGGAAATGGGTGATGAAACTTGGGATTTGGCATCCTCTTGTTTTTGAGGAGCTTGAGGTTGTCTCATCATACCGTATAACACTTCAGCAATCTCGATTTCGATATCGTCTTGAGCCATGGATGATGATGCTTTGGCCGGCGCTGCAGCAGCCCGGAGTTTAGCTCCGGTTTGCTTCTTCCTCACCGGAGGAAGATTCGAAGAAGAAGGCGATACCGGCGAGGTCGAATCCTGCCGTGGAATCCCCTCGGTAACCATCCCGCCACCCGCGGCTGCTGGCCACCATTCATTACACCGCTTAGCAGAAGCTGAAAACAAATAAACAAACACATAAACACAGATTTCCCGGTGAGGGTAGGGCAGAGAAATCCATCCAAATGCACGATTGTGTACCTGTCCGGGCTTTTCTAGGTACCGACACGCCAATCATTTCATCGGCGGGTTTCCACGACGGCGGTGGGGCTGCTCTAAAACTCTTGGCCGACGGTGGAAAACTCTTCCGATAGCTCAAAACGGTAGCCGGTGGAAGCATTCTGTCGTTGTCGTCGTCCTCTTCGTCGTTCACACTCTCCTCGGAACTATCTTCTCCTCCTCCTCCATCCGGAATCAATCTATCAGCTCTCTTCCTCTTGTTCTTGCTGCTCACCCGATCTCGTTCCTTCTTCCCGTTTCCTCGATCTCTCAATCTCACCGTATCTTGTAACTCCGCCGCTCCATCCTCCTCTACACAAAAACAGAAATCAAAATCAAAGATAAAAGAATGGTGGGTTGAAGTTATCGTCATGAGAAAGAAGTAGATCTGAGAAAATAGAGACTACCAGTCCTGTATCTCCGTCGAGATACGCCGCCGTTGGATGCCGCCATGTTCGTCGTTCTTCTTGCTTCTCTGTTCCTCTCCATATCTCTGATTCGATACCAGATTCCTTTTCCCTTCCCACCAAATCTCAACTGTATCCAAACACTAATCTCATCTCTCTCAATACATAAACCCTAATTGATTCAACCTCTGAAGAAGAAGATGAAGAGCAAAAATGGTAGAAGCCTTTTTTAGCTTATCTAATCTTCGTGCTTCAATTCAATACCTTTTAATCTGAGCTTCTTATTTTCCTTTCCTCTATTTCACTAAAGCCAAAACCCACACCAATGCCCTCTGGACGGCTAAGATTAACCCTCCCCAAACACCAACATATCCTCACCGTCCATTCCCGACAGATCCATCGGCCACCATGTGAGGAAATGCCAACATGGCAAAATCCTAGGCGTTGAACAGAAGGTGCAGCGGTGGGACCCATACACTATCGTGAAATGGCCACGTGTCACGGTCTTTTCCTCCCTACCCAAGCCTTCGTGTTTACTTACTACTACTTCCTTTTATATTTAAATTTTAGAAAAAGGGATTAAAATTCAATTGCCTTTTTTTAAATTTCGTCTATGGCTACGATCGTAATTTTAGGGGTCCTTGAATTTTTCTTTAAAACATGGTGATTGTGTGGATATGACTGGCTATAGCCGGTAGCGGAGGCCTTCGTAAAAGAAACACGGCGATCGCAACGAATCCAGGTGGCCGCAGAAAATATAGCTCCAACCGGTCGAGTTTCATTATTCGGTTTCCACGTTTTTATTTTTATCTTTTTGAATAAGATTAATTTTGTCGATATTTCTAGTGGGGGCCACGGGATAAAAGCACTTCCCTCTTGGTGAAAATCAACCGTCGCAATCACTTTTAGCTCCTTAATCGTTACTTTTCTATCGTTGGATCACTGTCTGACGTAGCCACCTTCTCGCTTTGTTAAAACAATTATAAATAATAGTAATGACCCTCTTTCTCTCTCCATCATGTCGAGCTGGCACCGAACTAAATCGATCAGCGCGCCATGTTTTGACCGTCGGATCATTCCCAATGCACGGCTGCGATTCGGAAGCTCGACTCACGGTCGCGGAATTTCCGAGAATTTACGGGCCCCATTTGTATACTTCTTATTTTTTTTAATTAATTTCCTTTCCTCCTCTTGGCTTATAGTCACGTTCGCCTTATGTGGCAGTATATGCTGACGTGTTCCCCGGTCCCACCCTCCTTTTATTTTTCTTTTTTTCTTTTTCTTTTGTTTTGACATATTTTTTCTCTTTCTAATCACGGTTTTAAAATTTGAATAACTAGAATATTAAAAAAGTTTTTTTCTTTTTTTTTGAAACGGAGAAGCAACATCATTAGAAGAAAGTGGAATAGATTCTCAAAAAAAAAAAAAAAAAAAATTAGTGTCATAGCTCATCAATTTTTTTTTCTTTTTGAAAACTTAGGGTATGTTTGGGCATCGTTTACGTAAACGGTCGGGTTGGTTATAATAACTCAATCCGTGTTTGCCCCACCGTTTATTATAAACGGTGGTTACCTAAACCGCCCGTTTATCTAAACCTACGTGCCAGTTTATTTAAACTTTATATTTTTATTAAATATTTTTATGAATACTGACTATAAATTTTTCTTAAAATTTTCTAATATATATATGATGTTTTTTTAACAAAATTAACGGGTGATTGTTTAAAATAATAACTCATGAATTGGTCTTAATTAA
>JBBMKA010078395.1:0-14716 GCA_037833695.1 Sechiopsis laciniata | reverse complement strand
ACTTTTTGCCATAAGTTTAAAAACTACCCCTTTTTTGCAATTGTTTTTTGAAACTACACTACTTTCTTAAATTGCCCCGCCAGAATGTCTAATGTAAGCCCATTTGCTTTATTAATGAAGTTTGAGTTAATAGGTTTCAATTTCTCAATCAAAATTAAATGGAAAATTATCGAATGGGTCAGTGGCACAGTAATTTCCTTATTTGGTTGTAAATCCGTTCAACACCAGCGTTACAAGTTCGATCTTGAGAATCGGTATTTGTCTCCCTTCCGCCCATATGTACTCAAAAAAAAAAAAAAAAAATTAAATGGGAAATTATAGCTTGAGTGTTAGTGGTAGTTTATGCACATATTGATTAATCTTACTATTCACAAACTCGTTTTCTCTAATGTGTAAAAAATCATTTTGACTATTAGACCAATTTATGGTGAGAAAGGTCCATGTCACAATTTCATTAAAATGAGTGTATAAATATGATTTAAATTTTATATAATTAATTTTTTAGTCAAAAAAAAAAAAAAAAATTATATGATTTTTAACTACCCTAAATATTGTTTGGTTAAATGATAAGTTTGGGTTTTGAAATTAATTTTATATGTATTTAGTTCATAAAATTTAAAAGTATTAGTAATTTTTTTAACTTTCAATTTAAGAGATTACTCAGACCTCATTTGATAACCATTTTATTTTTAATTTAGTATCTACTTTCAAAGAAGTGCTTGTTTAATAGGTATTTTTTCGGTACAAAATTGAGAGTTCATGATATATTTTTTAAGATAAATTATAAATTAGGAAAAAATTGAGAGTTCATGATATATAGCTTAAAGAAAACTTAGATTTAGTTTTTATGCTTCATAGTATATTAGAAGAGAAAATCATTTGCTACTTTCCTTTTCCTTTCTAAAGTCCTCTCGGGTTGTTGAGTTTCTTTAATTTCTCAGCAATAAAAATTAAATATACTTGTACTTATATAAAATCATTGTCAAATAATCAATAAACAATACAAATAAATATAAAATATGATGAATTAATACTCATCCATAAGATAAATACATATAAATATACAAAATATCTTAATGCTGTATTAATAAGATACTTTACATACACAAGTAAAAAAAAATTGAGTATTAATATATTTTAAAATTACTAATATAGTACACAACTTACTTCATTTGTTCTACACTAGAAAAATAATAATGATCGAAAAATCCATATTTATTTATTAATAAAATTTTAGATTTTTTTGCCAAAATCAAAACAACTATCAACAACAAAAATAGTACATCTCACATAAAATACTATTTTTAAAAAAAATTTATAAAAAAACATTATTTACCGTTCACTATTGGAAAATTTTTTAAGAAGATAATTTTGGGTTGGAAATAGAAGTTGAAAAAGTGTCCCCATTTAGGGTTTTTTTTTTTTTTTTTTTTTTTTTTTTTTTTTAAATTAAAATTTAGTGGTTTACTATTTTAATAAATGTTGGTTTATAATGGAGGATATTTGTCTAATTTCACATTAAAACGAATTTCTTTACAAAAAAGGGGTGGATTATATTTGCTAAAATTTTTAAATATGAACATGCATATAACATTTTTCTCAAATTTGGTCTAATATTGTAAAAAGTCTTTAAAAAATTAGCAATCATAGTTATAGGTAATAATAATACGTGTATTAATAATACAAAATACTATATTAATAATAAATAATACTATATTAATGAGTATTAATAATATCGTATTAAAGTGTATTTATGACTATGGATGTAAATATTTTCAAACTTAACTACATTTGTAATTATTTTAAATAAGCTATCCATTAATTTTTTTTTTTTAAGAGTGATTATATTTATAATTATTTTTTGAATTAAATTAATCTCGTTAGTTAAAAAAAAAAAAATCAATCAATCACTTAACTTAGATTAGTTATCTTTTGACACATTAATAATATTTTTTTATCTATTTAATTTGCTAACAATTATGAGTAATAATGACTCTTTTTTTAATTCGAGAACTAAAATCTAACACTTTTTTTTTATTTCAATCTAAATATTAGTTACTAAACTCTAATTTTCAAAATGATTGAACTAAAGTTTAATGGACGGAATTTATAATTTACGCTATCATAAATAAATTGAAATTGAAAGTTTATTGGACTAAAAGAGGACAAAATACCAATTAATATATAGAATGTGTTTATTTGGCAATTTGAATCGAAGTAGCGCAAATCCATTAAGCTTTCATCATCTTCCACGAACACCAAAACCCTAATTTCAGAGCCAAAATCCCTCTCAATCTCTTCGGCTTCCCTTTCCGTTCCGCCATTGAAGTTGCAGAAGCCGTCAACCTCTCCTTCACCTTCGGCACTTTCTTCAGATCCGGCCCTTCCTTTAACCTCTCCTACCGTTCCAACGATTCTCTCAATCCCTTCACTCTCGCCATCAAGGCCGGAGTCGGACTTAGAGGCTCGCCGATTCATGCTCTGATGAATTTCACCGCCGAATTCAGCCTTATTCCAGGTAATGAATCCCTTCGCTTCTTCCTTCATTTTAAGCCTCGACTCGGTGATTTCACTCTCCGGTGATTTGTTGAATCGCACATCGCGAGTACTGATTTGCCCTACCCGAACTCGATTTCTCGACTGGATGTTGATGTTGCCTCTTTGAGTAGAGGAAAATCCGTAGATGGCGGCAGATCTTTGAGAGAAGCCGATTGTGACCTAGGGCTTGGTAATGCTGTTGTTGATTGTTCGCAGGTTTTGAATCATGGTGATGATTTGTTCTCGTTTGTGGAAATTACTGTGGAAATTAATGCGAGATGGACGTTTTAAGGTTAGGGACAGAGCGGCGGTGAAATTCGGATGTTGTTTGAAGTTTCCAAATTCCACGGCAAAGTTTATGCCATGACTAGCATTAGAGAAGATCAAAATCGAATGCACAACGAGGCCACAGGAAGCGGAGAGTTTTCAGATTTGAAGAAGAAATTGAACGATTTATGGACAGAAAGCCGGTGGCTGAAGAAGAACATAGAGTAACTTCGATCGGGAATGGGTGACCAGAATGCTGCACCACCGCTGCCGCCCCCAGTTGAATACGAGGGCTTGAAAAAGTGTAAACAGTCTAACTTTTTGTGTGCTGGAAACGGAAGGCCCGTGATGGTTGACCCATTGGGCTTTTCAAGGGAGAGAATTATGCCTAAGGGTCCGTTGGGCAATAATCGAAGCGTCAAGGGTGCAGTTGCAAATTCCTTTTTTGGAAAAAAGAAAAGGTAGGGATTTACCTTGAGTAGTAGCACCTTTTACCCCTTCTATTACATTTGCAGCACAAATCCTAAAATAAGAGGCTTTTTCATCTATATTAAAAAAAAAACAAAGAAATTACATCAGTAGCACATTTCTTAAAATTATTCATTTGTAGCCGGAAAACTAAACGAACCTAGTAAATGACTAAAATGCCCACACGTGTAAGCTCAATTTTGTGCCCCCATTTCGATAAAATAATTAGGGCTTAAAAGTACGCAACCAACTTCAATCAAACCTACATTCTCTTGCAGCCCCATTTCTATCACGGTTTTTATGGCACATGTTCTATAACAATTTTTCTATCACTTTTGCAGCCTCATTTTTATCACGATTTTTCTATCACTTTTGCGATTTCTGGCACACATATCTCTTCACATTCTCCTATTCTCTTCACGTTTGCGCTCTCTACTCTCTACTTTTCATCTTCATCTCTTCACGATTAACTTCTCTTCACTTTTGCTTTCTCCTCATTTCTTTATTTGTGTTCTCTTTGTCTATTTTGCTTCTGGAACATCAATAAGCTTTTGGAAAATCAATCGGCTTCTAGAACACCATCAATTCCTAGCGATCTACAACCCTAATTTGTATCTTTGGTACTTTTTTACTCCATGTCACCCTGATTCATCATGTTTTCTTATTGATTTTGATCATGTTATTTACTTAAACTTTACAGATTGCATGTTGATACTAAGTTATACTAAGTTCATTTTGTTGCATGTTACATATGCGTGTATTGAAATTGTAGGAATTTGAAGTTGAACTGCTTCTGCATCTTGTATTGAGTTAGATGAAATAAAGGATTGAAGTTGTATGAATTTGATTTTGAAGTTGTAGCAACTGTTTGAGTTAGACACTAATACTCAAATTGTATTGCTTCTGCCTAGGTTATAGAAATTGTTGTGAGTTAATGAACTTGTAGTGATTTGTTATGAACTTGTAGTGACATGTTATGAACTTGTACTGATCTGTTATGAACTTGTAGTGATAGAACTCAATGAGATTTAATGAATTTTTTTTGGACAAACGTATTCAATCAGATTGAATACTATCAGTTCAACTGATAGAAGTAAATTAAACTAATTGAAGTCAATCAGTTTAATTGATAGAAGATACTTGAGTTTCTGTTATCTGTTTATTGTTTTGGTTTACTTTCTCTGTTATTTGAATATTGTTATATGTTCTAATCTTTCTTTGAATATTGCTCCTAAATCACATTGAGTCGATCAGTTTACATTCTTTGTTATTTGAATATTGTTATCTTTCATGTTTTGATTTTGTTTAACTGTTAAAGTAATATAATCATATTGAATTGATTGAAACCATCAGTTTTTTACAAATTGATAATGTTCATGATTGACTTTAATAATGTTTAACAGATGGAAAAAAAGAAGTTGAGTTAAGGCAGAGACATCTTCTTCAAAGAAGATGAAACAAACTAAAGTAAGCAATAAATAGCTATGATATTTTGTGGAATTTTAAAAATATAGAATACTAAATGATTTTCTTTGTTTTAACAGGAGAAAGGGAAGCTAATCATAGACTTACAAGCCACAAAACTTCCAATTTAATTGCTTTCACACCTTGCTTCAAGCAATGTGAAGCAACAAAAAAAGACACTTTGGCTCTAAATCTTGAAGGTCATTTGATTGAATTTGGAATTAAAGACTTTTACCTCATTACTGGGTTAAATTGTCAAGAGTTACTTGTTGAGGAGATTTATGAGGACATCAATAGTGATTTGAGAACAACCTTCTTTAACAATGTGAAACTCATTGGTAGAACCAAACTTGTGGCTTCCTTTAGTTTTTTGCCACAAGTAAAATTGAGCAATGAATCCTTGAAAGTCAAATTCGTCAACCTATACATTTTAGAGTGTTTGCTGCTCCTAAGACAACCTCACAACAAAATAAACTCAGCTCATTTTAAATTAATAGACAGTGATGATGAGAGGTTTCAATCATTTCCTTGGGATAGAGAGTGCTTTAATATCACTGTAAAATATTTTAGGAAATGTACCAAGAAGAATGCACTATCTATCTCACTTCAAGGATTTTTCTCAGTGTCCATATTTTGGGCCTTTGAAGTAATCTCATTATTGGCTGAAATAGGATTGGACGAAGAATTAAAACCACATGGCCAAGAATGTTGAGATAAGGGGGTACACTGCAAGCGGAAACTCTAAAATATCTTATTGAAGAAGAAGATGAGGCAAAGGATGACAATGAAGGAGAAGGTAAAAAAGAAAGAGAAGAAAAAGAAGGAAAAAATGAAGGAGAAGCATGTGATAGTACCGAAGAAGGAAAACAAAATACATTGAGACAAAAGATGACTTCAATATGTGAAGTTATAGAAGATTAGAGAAGAGGACAAGAGGAGCTCAAGGATGGGCAAGCCAAAATTTTAAAAGCTTTGAACAACTTGATGGAAGACAACATAGTAAAACCATCACAAGAGCAACAATCATTCATGAAGAATGTTCCCCCAACCATTAGTCTAGATCAAATAGACACAATCGTTGATGTGAATAAGATAGTTGACTATGCAACTACTTATATCTAAGCGGTAACTATAGATATTTATTTGAATCAATTTATTTAACTTCCTTAGAGTTTGATAAATGAAATTTTAACTTCTTTCCTAGTGCTTCTTATAAATGGTAGGTGGTTATTGAAGATGATATTGCTCAAGTAGATGATCAAGTTGGAGCTCTAAAGGTACATTTTTATACACTTTTATTTGCAAGTTTATTCAATCTGATTGAATTGTATCAGTACAAATGTTGATAGATGTGAATCATTTTTTAAAGTAATATAAGTCAAATTAAGTTATTTTTCATTTGTTTCTTCCATTTGCATTATCTAGGTTATGAATTTGTAGTTGCCGATTGAAATAAAGCTTCACTTATTGAAGTGAACAACTGAGTTATGAGTTATAAACTCGTTAGTGATTTTCTTTTATTTTTTTATATTCGTGACTGTCTAGGCCAGCTTGCGCACACCTGTCACGAAGTATATCGTCTAACCTTACAATATTTGGATGTTAAGAAAACTCATATGAAATTAATTTCTAGGTAGGTGGCCACCATGAATTGAACTCATCACCTTAAGCATCTCAAGGACCTCTTTGACCACTTGAGCCACTCCATGATTTTTTTTTTTTTTTTGAACAACACTCCATGATGGTTAAAGTTCAGTGATAGAAGTCACTTAGTGATTAAATGATAGAATTCAATCAGTTCAATCAATTGAATTGATTGACATCTATCAGGTTTTTAAATAATAGAAGTCGATTAGTTTTTAAGAGGTTAGGAACTTATAGTGCTTCTGCTTTTTGATATGATTTTGCCTCTTGATTTGTTTGAAGTTAACAATTAAATAATATTTTCTTAAAGGAAAAAATCAAGAAGAAAAAGATGACAAAATAGAAGAGAAAGAAGAAGACCAAAGAGAAGGACAGAATGAAGAAGAAGAGAAAAAAGAAGAGCTGAATGAAGAACAGAATGAGGAAAAAGGGGAAAATAGAACAAAAAAAATCAAATGACAAAAAAGAGAAAAATGAGGTAAGGTTGACTTAATTGATTGACACAAAAGAATTGAATTGAACTTTATGTATTTTTGTAATACTTGCAGGTTGCAAAGAAATATCGTCCTAAGGTTGTTCCTAAGAGGATGAAGAGGAAAACAAGGCATACAAAAAAAACATTGGAGAATGAATTTGCTGAAAAGATATCTAACATAATAAAAGCAACAAAGAAAGTAAATGGGAAGAAAGAAGCATTGGAAGCTTTAAACATGTTTGAAGAATCATTGTCAATCAATGCTTTTAAAAAAAGCATATTAGGCTTACCTTCGAAGACTCACACAAAATTTCCTTAAAAATCTCCTAATCTTCCTTGTACGGTACCCCATCTTAATATTCTTGGTCCTGTGGTTTCAATTCTTCTTCCAATTCCCATTTCAGCCAATAATGGAATTACTTCAAAGGCCTAAAATATGAGCACTAGGGGAAATCCTTGAAGTGAGATAAATGGTGCATTCTTTTTGGTACATTTCCTAAAATATTCTACAGTGATATTAAAGCACTCTCTATCCCAAGGAAATGATTAAAATCTATCATCATCATCGTCTATTAATTAAAATGAGCTGAGTTTATCTTGTTGTGGGGTTGTCTTGGGAGTAGCAAACACTCTAGAATATATAGGTTGGTGAATTTGACTTTCAAGGATTCATTGCTCAATTTTACTTGTGGTAGAAGACTAAAGGAAGCCACAAGTTTGGTTCTATCAATGAGTTTCACATTGTTAAAAAAGGTGGTTCTCAAATCACTATTGATGTCCTCATAAATCTCTTCAACGGGTAACTCTTGACAATTTAACCCTGCGATGAGGTAGAAGTTTTTAGTTCCAAATTCAATCAAATGACCTTCAAGGTTGAAAGTCAAAGTTTCTTTTTTTGTTGTTTAACATTGCCTAAAGGAAAGGTGTGAAAGCAATTGAATTGAAAGTTTTGTAGCTTGTAAGTCTAAGAAATGCCAGAAGGGCCTCCTCCTACACATTTCTAACTCTCGAGTGCTTTTTACATGGTCTATTACTTCTAGTTTGTTGTAAACATTTATTTTTTATGGATAAGTTCACTCATTTTTGTTTATGATTAGCTTCATTTTCTCCGGTTAAAACAAAGACAATCATTTAGTATTCTATATTTTTAAAAGTCCACAAACTATCACAATTATTCATTGCTTACTTTAGTTTGTTTCATCTTCTTTGAAGAAGATGTCTCTGCTTTAACTAGACTCTTTTTTTTTTCCATTAAACATTATCAAAGGCAATCATTAACATTATCAATTTGTAAAAAAATTATGGTTTCAATCAATTCAATATGATTATATTACTTAACCGTTAAACAAAATCAAAACATGAAAGATAGCAATATTCAAATAACAAAGAAAGTAAACAAATTGACTCAATGTGATTTAGGAGCAATATTCAAAGAAAGATCAAAATAGATAACATTATTCAAATAACAAAAAAAGATTAATTTGATTGAGGAGCAATATTCAAATAACAAAGAAAGTAAACTAAAATAATATAACAGGTACTGAAGTATCTTCAATCAGTTAAACTGATTGACTTCTTTTAGACTTCTATCAGTTAAACTAAAAAAGTTAATAAAATCTCATTGAGTTCTATCACTAAAAGTTTATAACAGATAACTACAAGTTCATTAACTCACAACAATTTCTATTAGGAGTGTACAAAAAAATTGGTAACTCGAGCAATCCGGACTACTCAACCCAAACCGTAAGGGTTGGGTTGGGTTATAACTTTTTTGGGTTGGGTTGGTTCTTGGATTGGCTAATTTTTTGCTCGTTCAACCCAACCCAACCCAATCCGAACTAAGAATATATTATGTATATTATGTGTGTATGTAAGATAAAATAATAAGATAGATTTTTAGCATACTTGTAAGCCTTCTAAAAAAAGAATATGCACTAATAAGATAGGTAGTAGGTTGAAGTATAGTAGCATACATCTTTTTAAACATATTTATGAGTTTATAAGTTGAATCTTAGAGAGAGAAAATGTGGTAACATAACCCGAGAACCCAACTCAAAAGTCTAGGGTTGGGTTGCACTTATGCATAGGGTTGGACGGGTTGGCAAATTGGCAACCCGAAAAATTGAGTTGGTCTAAAAAATTCATTGAACAATACCCAACTCGGACCATGTACACCTCTAATTTCTATAACCTAGGTAGAAGCAATACAATTTCAGTATTAGTGTCTAACTCAATCAGTTGCTACAACTTCAATCACTACAAGTTCATAACAGATCATTACAAATCCATTAACTCACATCAATTTCTATAACCTAGGCAGAAACAATAAAATTTGAGTATTAGAGTCTAATTCAATCAGTTGCTACGACTTCAAAATCAAATTCATACAACTTCAATCAGTTATTTCATCTACAAGATGCAGAAGCAATTCAACTTGAAATTCCTACAATTTCAGTATACACATATGTAACATGTAGCAAAATGAACTCAATATAACTTAGTATCAACATGCAATCTGTAAAGTTTAAGTAAGAAAACATGATCAACCAGTATGAAATGGTATCCTAAGCTGCTTAATGATAAATCAGTAAAGTAAAGTTTAAGTAAAAAAAAATATGATCAATCAGTAAGAAAACATGATCAATTAGTGTGACATGGAGTAAAAAAGTATTGAAGATACCAATTAGGGTTATAAATCGCTAGGAATCGCTGATGTTCCAGAAGCCGATTGATTTTCCAAAAGCTGATTGATGTTCCAGAAGCAGAAGAAGAGAACGCAAATGAAGAGACGCAAACGTGAAGAGTAGATGTGAAGAGACGAAGATGAAAAGTAAAGAGTAGAGAACGCATACGTGAAGAGAAGAAGAAAATGTGAAGAGATAGAGCATGCAAAAAAACCATGAAGAAAATTTGTGCCGAAAATCGCAAAAGTGATAGAAAAACCGTGATAGATATGAAGCTACAAAAGTGATAGAAAAATCATGATAGAAAGTATGCCAGAAAAATCATGATAAAAATGGAGCTGCAAGAGAACGTGGGTGGTTTGATTAAAGTTGGTTGCGTCCTTTTAAGCCCAAATTATTTTTAGCGAAATAGGGCAGAAAATTGGGCTTACATGCGTGGACCTTTTAATCATTTTACCATGCCCGTTTAATTTTTCAACTACAAATGAATAAGTTTAAGAAATGTACTACCATCTAATTTCTTTGTTCTTTTATAATATAGATACAAAAGCACCAAAAGAAAATAAGAAAGTCACCTGAACAAATTGCAACATCGTGTATGCCATTTTTTTTACTCCAATATGGATTTAATATTTTAATATTATCTAATCTCATGAATATTTTTTGGAAAAATAAAAATTATTATCTTTGTACTCTATTTGCAATTTTTTGTTTTCTAGTGTCAAAGAATTTTTTATAAGCACTAACCAATGTTATTCAAAAATAGTCAAATTGCCACTTTTGGTATGATATTCTTTTTTAAAACCATTTTGGTTATTAATATATATATTTATTTATTTATTTATATTGATTACAACCATACTTAGATTTGAGAAACTTAAATTGGAGTTTCAAAAAAAAAAAAAAAAAAAAGAGAGACTTAAACTTGGAACTCTTAACTACCTAAGTTGTAATTTCTGGTTTAGTTGGTTATGATATTATTTTTTTCTTTTGACATAACATTTTAGTTATGATTTTTTTTAAAACAACTATTTGAACTAAGAGCAAATAAGAGTTTGACTGTGACCCGTATCCTTTTTTTTTTTTTTTTTTGAGTAGAAGAAAAATGTTGTATTGACCATTCATTATATATTTTTCTTTTAAAAAGTGAAGTAATTTGATTGTATTAAAGCATAGTCCAAGTAAAAAAATATAGAAGAAATCCTGTGAGTTCTCATATCAAAAGAAAATAAATTGTGGCCAACAAAAACAATAATTCAAATGATATATGTTTGCGTTTATGACCAAGAAGTCATGGTTAGAATTAAGGAGTATACAGTTCTCAAAAAAAAAAAAAAAAAAAAAAATTAAGAGTGTACAAAAAGAATTGATAACTCGACCAATCCAAATTGACCAACCCAAACGACAGCTATTGAGTTAGGTTATAATATGCTTTCGTGGATTATGTAGGAAAACTTACAAGATTATGAGTATTTATGATACATAATATTGTTTTGTAATACACTGTTAAAACGTATTAATGATTATGGATACAAATACTTTATAATTTTCCTATATTTATAATTATTTTGTGAGAAATTTCGTCTAGTACAATTTCTCAATTATATATGTATAAGAGTAATTAATAAAATAAATTCTTAGTGTATCAAAAACCTCCATTAATAAGATAAATCGTTTGAGTTTGAATCTAATATTATGCAAATATTTTTCCCTTGCATATTATAAGCTTTGTGCTTGGCTTTAAAGAGAAAATGTGAGATGTATACAACCCAATAACACAAGTACCCAATCCAAAAATATATAAATTTGAATTCAATTGGATTGTTCTAAGACGAAATGACAAATCCTAAAGTTTGGATTAGTTCAAAAAACTTCTGAAACTCAACTTCAATCACAATCATGTAACCTAGTTGGAATTAACCACGAATTAAAAAATATGGGGTTTAATTACACTTAAATTTTTATCAACATAGATGTGGATATGATTTAACATTTTTATCATAGCACTTTTTTCTAAAATATTTCATTTAGCAAATTTGTGTGTGTGTGTTTTTTTTCTATACTCTAGAATTACCCACAATTAGTTAGAAGCGTTCATACATTCTCCAAAAATCGATTTGATCGTCCAAACTGATCGAATTAAGATCGGTTGGTCAATTTTTTAAATATGTGTCGGTCGGTGTTGATTAAAAAATAGTTAACCAAAAATCTGTCAGTTAAATCGGTCGGTTCGTTCGATTGGTTAACCGAAAATTTCCTTTATAAAATATTGATATTTTCATCTAATTAAATATAATTCTTTTTAAATTATTGAGAAATTAACTAAAATTTCAATATGCTTTCAAAAATTATTCTATATGCTCATTTTTTACAATTAATTCTCAAAATTTTATTATAAAATTGTATGATGAATATATTTTTTAATAAAAAAATAATATGAATTAACCGACTTTAACCAACTTAACCGACCAAACCAACCTACTTAACTGACAGGTCGGTTTCAATTTCCTTTTTTAGGAAACCGATAGGTTGGTCGGTGTCAATTTTTATCAAAAACTGACACCAACTGACCGATAAATACCCCTACAATCAGTTGAAGTGATTGCTTCAATTTGCTAAGCTTACTCGATTTTAATCAATTAATTGATTGCTTTCAAATAAGTTTATTGGATTTTAAGGGTGAACATTTTGATTATTTTACGGTGATCCACCTATTTTTCTGTTATAAGCGTTTTTTTTTTTTTTTTTTAAATTTTGCTATTCATGCAAATTCTTTAGTTTTTTTTTTTTTTTTTTTCTTTCTTTGCTATACATTTTTTTAATCAACAATATGAGATGAAGATATTCGAAGTTTTAAACTTTCAATGCAATATATATAGTTTAATCGGCTGAGTTATGAAAAGATTTAACTTTAAAGATTTTAAAACTTTGTGCGTTTGTACTACATGGTTTTTCTTCCTTACACAACTTTGTATTTCTTGTAATAAAAAGAGTGGAAAAAAAAAAGGAACAAAGCTTTGTCCTTTTCACTATAAAAAAAAGCTTTATCCTCATATAAATATTTTGTTTGCACTAAACTTTCTTGCATTCCTTCCTATGATTATATGATATGAACTTTTGGAATGATCCAGTGTTGATGAGTACTGTTTGCAATGAGTTTTGTCAACCCACCCATTTGGCATTGCCATTTTATGATTCTTACGCCTTTCAAAGATACAACGTCGTTTCAGAAGTTGCGTCTCAGTTCGACTATTCTAGTTTTGACTCATCACAATATCAAGAAACTCAAAATCAATTGAGTTGTTATAGAAAAGCTAATGGTGAATGTTCTTGGTCATGGAAGGAATCAATAAGAAATGAAAATGAAACAGTAAGTCGTTTTAGTATAAAGATAGAGAAAATTTGAGTAATTGATAAGTCCTCGTCTGATAATACTTTCGTTTCTTATTTCTTATTTTATGCTTTTAAATAAGGAATACAAAATGTGTTGGGTAATCATTTCTATTCCTATTATCTTTTTTAACTATATGCAGACACCAAAACCGAATATCGTTTCAAAGACACGACTTAAATGGACTAACGAACTTCACCAAAAGTTCGTCGATTGCGTCGATGAACTTGGAGGTGCTCAAAGTAAGTAACATATACAAATGAATGAATGATCATATCATATGTTCATATGAATTAGTAACTTAGTTTGTTGCAAAAGTGCAGAAGCCACACCAAAGGAGCTCTTCGACTTGATGAAAATTAAAGGATTGACTCATCCATATAAAAAGGCACTTGCAGGTTATATATGATTTTTACTGTGTCAATTTATGATTCTAATTTTGACTAAGTTCTTATCCAAAATTATTTTTAAATTACAGAAATACCGCACTTCTGAGCAAATTCAACAATTTTCAAAAGGTAAGGCTCTTATTTTGATTATATATCTTGCATGTTAATTTTCCTATTCGATGGGTTGAATTATCAACCTATTTAAGTGGGTTTATAAATAAAATTTAGTTAACATAAAATTAGTTTGAGTTGAAATAAATTAAATATTAATTTTAAAGTCAAATTACGAGAAAAACATTATGTATAATCTAGTAATTTGTGAGTTAAGGATTAAAGCTTCCCTCAAAAACGAAAAATATACTCATTTTAAAAAGTATGATATGTGTGATATAATTATATATACATTTAATTTCATGATTGATAATTAATCTATTCTTTAAAACTATTTAAAAATAATTTTGTTTTAATGTATTTAATATCTATTTTCTTAATATAAATTAAACTCAGTTGTAATCTTATTTAAATGTTTGAAAACGATTAAATAAATGTTTTACATATTAATATTTTAATTATTTTTTTTAGTATAAATTAGGGAGAGGGGGACCAACTAACCCTACGTAGAGGACACTACTGCTATCAAATAATATGAAAGTCAAATAACAACTTTTAAGATTGAATTTGTGACCGTGATATTAAATTCGATTATCACAAAACAATGAAACCACTAAGCTACTGAGTCTTTCGATATATTTTAATTTTTCTTAGACTTCAAATCAAACTCTACTCAAATATTTCATGGTTCGATTAAACTATTTTTATTATTTAATAGGTTGAGTTGTGTTAAAAAAATATCTCAACCCAACTTAACACACGAATACTCTTTTGTAAATGTATAGATTAAGTTCCTAACATTTGATTATCTAGATAACTAGCAACAAAAATCTAATGTGACACCATATATATAGAAGTTTCAAGTTATAATTGAGTCGAACAAAACATGTGATAATTGTCGTAGGCACGCGAATTGTAATTTAACCGAAATTATCTACTAAATCAAACAGTATGTGTTTGGGATGCAGGAAAATCTGAGAGAATTAGCAAGGAAATGGTGCAGCCTAACCAAAACATGTAATCTTCTGTACTTAGCTAGCATTTATATTAATAATAATAAGAAGAAAATGTTATAAACATTTATTATTAATCCAAGCAGAGGGAAGAAGCTGATGGAAACGGTGAGACAACAACTTGAAACTCAGATTAGTTTGGATCAACAATTGAAGGTCAGAATTTGTTGAATCTCAAAACGAATGGTTAGTTGATATTGTTAAATTATTTGATTTTATTCTATTCCATACTTGTATTATTTCTATACTTGATTTTATTCCTTTTGTAATTC
>JBBMKA010078374.1:0-14717 GCA_037833695.1 Sechiopsis laciniata | reverse complement strand
TCTCTCTCTCTCTCTCTCTCTCTCTCTCTCTCTCTCTCTCTATATATATATATATATATATATATATATATATATATCTAATATAACACTTTTTTTTTTGACAAAAATATCTAATCTAACACTATACTTTGTTGTGTCCGCTACATCTTTAACTTCAAACATATTTTTTTCTCAAAAAAAAAAAAAAAAAAACCAAACAAAAAACTTCTAACGTATTTTGAATATTATAATTATTTATGGGTCATAAAATTAAAATTTTAAAGATTTATTAAACACAAAATGGTAAAAAATAGACATTTTCGAGAAGTATTGCAAATATAGGCGCCCAAGTTTTTTGTTGCAAAGTTAATATTTTTTTTTAAATTCGAAATTCAATATTTTTTCTTAATACTATTTTGCCATTCTACATATTTAATGCTTAATTTTCGAATTCAATCTCCATTTTTCATACTTTCCATCTTTTTAATACATACCATATTTAAATGTCAAAGCTTTTAATGTTATGAGTGCTGACTGAGAAATTTTGGCCAATAAGAAATTGCCACATCATTTATAAATATATCTAATTAAATATTGGGTAAATTACAAATCCATAATTTTTTCAAAATTAATTGGATTAAAAATTAGTTCTTGTGGAATTTAGCCCATGTGTTGGGCCTACGAAACTCAAGCCCAATGATAAGATCTATAACTCCATGAGCCTTTAACCTAATGGCCAGGCCTAAAGATACATACGGTCCAAGTCCAAGAGTTGGGCCCAAAGGTCAAAAAGCTCAGACCCACATGCCCATGAGAACTCTATAAATAGAGAGCTCTCCCTCATTTGCAAAGGACGTAAACTGAAAACTACAGACCGAACACTCAAAAACTCCAGAACTTTCAGCCAGAGAATTCAGAACTTAGAGCATCCAACCATCAAAATCCTCAAGCCTTCAAGATTAATCAGAGAATTCAGAGATCAAGCTTCAGAATTCAGAACTCTCAACGCAAAGGCTTCTTCAAACCGATCGTCTCTTCACCAACATACTGAAGATTCAACCATCCTCCATCTAAGAACAAGTTTCCAAGCCCTCAGATCAACACCTTCGAAATCCATATCTCGAGAGAAAGAATCAGAGGACAAATATTAGAGATTGTAACACGCGCATAAATTAAATCAATAAAAATTCAAATTCATTTACACGTCTTTCATTTCTGTTTATCTCTAGATATTTCATGTTTACAAATTGGCACGCCCAGTGGGACCATCTCTACCTCTCTTCTCTTATTGTCTCTCAAGAAAGCATGAATCCAAAAGAAGTTTCCTCCAAGACTACCGCTTCAACTGATTCCTATATGGGACCTATTACGCGAAGTCGTTCAAAAAAAAATCAACCATGAAGAAAGCTAGACACCTGTTATCGCAAATAAAAGGTCGAAGCGCATGACAGAATCTTCTAAGGATTACATCTCTGATGCAGAAGATTTTGAGTTCGGCAAATATGCTCTTCCTGACCATGAACCAAGCAAGATTTCAAATCTTGATGTGATGTCTGTGATGATGACTAATATGTCTACCAGTGAATAAAGACTAGCTGAATGTAAAAAGAAGATCATCTTGTTATTAGAGGTGGTAAAAAAAAAAGAATGATGAAATCACTTCTCTAAAGAATCATATGGAAAGTCGAGATGTTTTTTAGTGCAGCCATACCGTCGTCAATAAAGACAAGGGGAAATCCATCTTGCAAGAAGATCACTCACAACACACTACTTCAATTGCTACACTATCTGTCCAGCAGTTGCAAGATATGATTACGACTTCAATCAGAGCACAATATGGTAGACCTGCTCAGAGATCTTTATTGTACTCGAAGCCATACACCAAGAGAATCGATAATCTGAGAATACCTGTGGGTTACCAACAGCCAAAGTTTCAACAATTCGATAGGAAGGGAAATCCGAAGCAACATGTTGCATAATTTTTTGAAACATGTGAAAATGCTGGTACTAGAGAAAATTTGCTGGTCAAGCAATTTGTTCGAACTCTGAAAGAGAATGCATTTAACTGGTATACTGACCTCGAATTAGAATCTGTCGACAGCTGGAAAGAACTTGAAAGAGAATTCCTTAACCGCTTCTATAGCACCAGGTAAACTATCAGCATGATAGAGCTCACCAGCACTAAACAAAGAAAAGGAGAGCCAGTAGTCGACTACATAAATCGTTGGAGAGCCTTAAGTCTCGATTGCAAGGATAGACTCACTGAATTGTCTGTAGTTGACATGTGCATCCAAGGTATGCATTGAGGACTCCTCTACATTCTTCAGGGAATAAAGCCACGCACTTTTGAAGAGTTAGCAACTCGCGCCCACGATATAGAGCTAAGCATTGCTAACTGAGGAAATAAAGACATTCTCCCTGCAGACGTCAAAAAAGAAAAGAAAGAAGTCAACTATACTGAGTAGGTTTCCAAAAACATCTCTAAAGAATCCATGGTCGTGAATACAAACCCTGTCAAGTTTTTCTCAAAATGGAAGGATAGGAAGACGGAAGGACAACAAGATTATGGCGAGAGACGTTGTCTGACTTTGAAGGAGAGGCAAGAAAAAGTTTATCCATTTTCCGACTTAGACGTTGCAGATATGCTTGAATAACTACTCGAGAAATAACTTATTGAGCTTCTAGAGTGCAAACGACTGGAGGAATTGAAAAAGACCAATGATCCCAACTATTACAAATATCACCGTGTTGTTAGTTACCCTGTGGAGAAATGCATTGTGTTGAAAGAATTAATTATGAGATTGGCTCGAGAAAGAAAAATTGAGTGAGATCTTGATGAAGTAGCTCAAGCAAACCATGCTGCTGTCATATTTCAACCAAAAGTGCAATCGCTCATGAGATTATCCCATGGCATATTTCAGACCTTGATCCAGTTCGGATCATTTGAGCTCGTTAATGTCAGTTTCAAGAAAATTATTCAAGTAAAAGTTTACAAGAAGAAGTTTTCCAGGAGAAATATACTCAAGAAAATGAAGAGCCGGTTGAGGATGACAATGAAGGCTGGACCATTGTAACGCGCCGCAAAAAGGGGCAACCAAGTTACGCTAGAAAAGAATCACGTCTGTTTTGACAACAAAAGAGAAAGAGCAGACTTCCAAAGAAAAAAGGAAGAAAAATTCCAAGAATGCCCAAGTTTATTGTTGAAGAAAATGAAGATCTGTGTTAAAAGCGTCAAACAGTAACATTGGCAGAATTCTTCCCAAAAATCTTTCTAGAAAATGTTGAAGAAAAATTATTTGATGTTGTTACATGCCATAATGTTACCATAAAGGAAGATCCATCAGGTTCATTAGAGATAAAAACAATTGAATTTGGAGACATAGCTTCTTTCAACTTAGAAGAGTTACTGTCGCTTCCTCAAAAAACCAAGAATGCTCTTATCGAGGCATTGATAGACCCTGATACTACTAGTGCCTAGATATCCAAAGCCGACATGTCTAAATCATGTTGCATGTCCATAAATTTTACTGATGAAGACTTGCTGCTAGGTTCAAAGCCTTACAATAGACCCTTGTTTGTCTTGGGATACATTCGAGAGCAGAAGGTTAGACGATTCCTCATTAATAATGGATCAGCTGTCAACATATTGCCAAAGCCAACTATGAAGCAGCTAGGCATTTTGATGGAAGAATTATCTAATAGTAAATTGAATATTCAAGGCTTTAATCAAGGACGACAAAAAGCAATCGACATGATACGTTTAGAGCTTATTATTGGCGACTTGAAAGCTGATACTTTGTTCCACATCATAGATTGTAAAACTACGTGCAAATTGCTACTAGGGCGCCCATGGATTCATGGAAACTATGTAGTAGCTTCTACGTTGCATCAATGTTTTAAATTTTTTCAAGATGGCGTCAAGAAAGTAGAGGCTGATACTAATCAATTTTTTAGGCTGAATCTCATTTTGCAGATGTAAAATTCTACATGAAAGACGACAACGTAACAAAAACTTTGACAATAGATATCCCTATGATCAAAGAGCGCAATGAACCTAAGTTAGAGTTGAAGGTTAATGCCGAGGAAAAAGTAGCCGAAGGTACAAACAAGTCTAACTTTGAGAAAAGTAAAACTTCAACTAGCTGTAGAGCGTCCAAAACGGTGGAGGATAAAAAAGATCCAAATTCACCTATGCTACGCTATGTCTCTTTATCTAGACGAAAAAAAGGCGAAGTACCTTTCGCAGAATGCTCAAATAGTTTGAAGGTTGGTGACATGGAGATTTTGAAAGAAAATTTTACCATACCTCTTACAAAGATAACGAACCAAGAAGTAAAAAAGGTCAAAGATGATCAAATGAAAGTGATCCTACCTAAAAGTAGAACAAAAGATGGATTTGACCCAAAGGCATATAAACTCTTAGCAAATGCAGAATACGACTTCACGACTCACACTGAGTTCAAAAGTCTAAGTATTTTAAACCATACGCCTGAGCTTTCATCAATACAGAAGGAGCTTGTGAATAGAGGTTATCAATTACTTACATCACGAAATGGACTTAGATATAAGCCGCCAGAGCCAGTTCATATAACGAAAAAATGGAAGTTTAAAGTTGTAGATACAAATCACATAACAATTGATGAATGTGAAGATTCAGAAGAAACAAAAAAGGTCAATAAAAGGTTACCTGCACTTAGACGCATCGGGCCACTAATTGTTAGAGTTTCAGCCCTTGAACGACTGGTCAAATCAAAAGAAAAGACAGAATGCACAACTTCAACCTCAGATCTAACACGATTATTAGACTTTCAAAGACTGGGCCAGCTTGTATGTGAAGAAGCAAAATCTTTGACCTCAACTATGATTTGACTATCTATCTTTCGAAGACTAAGAAAACTTACAAAGAAGGGAGACATACCCTCTGCTTCAACGCTGACAGGATCTTCAGTCTTTCAAAGGTTGAGTAGAAGCGTAAACAAGAAAGAAAAGTCCACAAAGTCTATTTTTAACCGACTCTGCCATGAGAGTTTTACAGAGACTTCACAAGATGAGCCTCTACCGCTCGAAGATATTAGAAGCAATGAAGACATTCGTAGTGTTGTTCCATCTCGCATGAAAAGAAGAACATTTCTTATTATTGAAATAGAAAGTTCATTAAAAGTAAAGCAGCACAATGTGATTTTCACTAATCCGTCAAAAGAAAATATAGAACGAGAAGAAAATAAGTTTTCATGTCATCACATCACGATCATAGAAGAAGAAGTAGATGAAATGTCCGATGAAGAGGTCAATAAAGCACCACTGCCGCTCGAAGATGGTAATCAACCGACAGTAGATGAGCTAAAGAAATAAACCTCGGCACTAGAGAAGAGCCACGTCCAATCTTCATAAGCGCATTACTTTCACCCAGAGAAGAGGTTAAATATATGAGTCTACTTGCTGCTTATAGAGATATATTCACTTGGTCATATAAAGAAATGCCTGGACTTGATCCCAAAGTAGCGGTCAGTAAAGGGGCACGACCAATCAAGCAAATCCAGCGTCGATTTCGACCAGAACTCATTCCTTAAATTGAGATAGAAGTAAATAAGCTAATTAAAATTGGATTCATCCGCAAAGTGAAATATCCAACATGGATTGCTAATATTATCCCAGTCAGAAAAAAGAATGGACAACTACGTGTATGTGTTGACTTTCGCTACTTGAATAATGTATACCCGAAAGATGACTTTCCATTACATATCACGGAAATCATGGTCGATGCCACAATAGGACATGAAGCTCTATCTTTTATGGATGAATCACCGGGTTATAATCAGATAAGAATGGCTCTAGAAGATGAAGAAATGACATCCTTTCGAACTCTAAAAGGAATATATTGTTACAAGGTCATGCCATTTGGATTAATGAATGCCAGTGCCACCTACCAACGAGCAATGCAGAAGATTTTTGACGATATGCTACACAAAAATGTTGAATGTTATGTTGATGATCTTGTGGTCAAATCTATAAAACGAAAAGATCACTTAAAAGATTTGAAGGTGATTTTTGACCGTCTAAGAAAGTACCAATTAAAGATGAATCCCCTTAAATGTGCGTTCAGCGTGACTTCAGGAAAATTTTTATGTTTTATCGTAAGACATCGAGGGATTGAAATAGACCAGTCAAAGATCGAGGCCATCCAAAAAATGTCGAGGCCTAGAAATTTACACGAGCTAAGAAGTCTTCAAGGTTGCTTGGCTTACATCCAAAGATTCATTTCTAATATAGCCGGTAGATGCCATCCTTTCCAGAGATTAATGAAGAAGGAAGAAACGTTCGAATGAGACGAAGCATGTCAAAATGCTTTCGAAAGTATAAAGAAGTATTTGATGAATCCTCCCGTCATAGGAGCCCCTATAGCCAGAAAGCCATTGGTTCTTTACAACACTGCACAAGAAAGATCACTTGGAGCATTATTCGCGTAAGAAGGAGAAAAAGGAAAAGAATAAGCACTTTACTACTTATGTTGAACTTTGACCGGGGCAGAAGTAAATTACTCTTCGATAGAGAAAATGTGTTTGGCTCTGTTCTTTTCCATCGATAAGTTGAGGCATTACATTCAGGCATTCACTGTGCGATTAGTTGCAAAGGTCGATCTCATAAAGTATATTTTATCTCGACCAATAATATCTGGATGACTAGATAAATAGGCAATCATTTTTCAACAATATGATATCATTTATGTCCCGTAAAAGGCTATTAAAGGGCAGACGCTAGCAGACTTTTTATCCGACCATCCTGTTCGAAAGTTATACGATGATTTTTCTGATGAAGAAATTTTTCTTGTTGAAATAACAGAACCATGGACCATGTACTTTGATGGGGCAGTACGAAGAAGTAGAGCAGGTGCAAGAGTTGTTTTTTACTTCGCCTGAGAAGCACATGTTGCTTTATAGCTTCGTACTCTGAAAACTATGCTTAAATAACGCCGCAGAATATCAAGCCTTGATTATTGGTCTTCAAATGGCCATCGAAATCGAGATAAATTATATAGAAGTATACGATGACTCCAAGTTGATAATCAATCAAGTTTTGCTTTAGTATGTGAAGACCTCAAGCCATATTTTACATATGCTAGACAGTTGTTAGAAAAATTTGATAGTATAATCCTAAAGCATGTTCTGAGGTCAGAAAATAAGAGAGCAGATGCATTAGCAAACCTGGCTACTACTTTAACAATTCAAGATGATGCAACCATGAATATTGTGCTTTGTCAAAGATGGATCATGACACCAATTGAGGATGAATGTCAAGAGGCTAACATGATATAAGTCTGTGTAATTAAAGAAAAAGATTGGCGACAACCAATAATCGATTATCTTCAACACAGAAGACTTCTAATAGATTCTCGGTATAAAGCAGACATACGAAGAAGGGTAGGTCGATTCATCCACTATAGAGAAACCCTCTACCGATGCTCTTATGAATGAATTTTTTTGTGATGTGTAGGAAAAGAAGAGTCAAACAAAGCATTGCTAGAAGCACACTCTGGCATCTGTGGAGCTCATCAGTCTGGTCCAAAAATACATTTCTAGCTAAAAAGGATGGGCTACTATTGGCCGATGATGGTTCAAGATTCAATGGAGTATGCAAAAAAGTGTGAGGCCTGTCAAATCCACGCAAACTTCATACATCAACCACCAGAATCGCTCCATCCAACTGTTGCGTCATGGCTATTCGAAGCTTGGGAACTTGGTCTTGTTGGCCCTATAATGTCAAAGTCTTCAGCAGGGCACTCTTACATTCTTGCAGCAACTGATTATTTTTCTAATATCATCTATCGTTATGGCATTCCACATTGCATCGTGATAGATAATGGAAGACAGTTTCTCCAACGGTTTGATAGACAAGTTGTGTGAAAAGTTCACCTTTAAACAGTACAAGTCTTCAATGTATAACGCAGTAGAAAACCGATTGGCAGAAGCGTTTAATAAGACTTTATGCAACTTGCTAAAAAAGATAGTCTCTAAGGCGAAGAGCGATTGGCAAGAAAGAATTGGTGAAGCATTATGGCCTTATCGAACCATGCATCGTACACTTACAAGAGTCACGCCATATTCTTTAGTATACGAAGAAGAAGCCGTGCTTCTTTTGGAAAGAGAAATACCATCACTCTAAATGGCCGTGCAAGAAGGATTGACAACAGAAGAAAATAACAGCACTACGTCTTCAAGAGTTAGAAGCATTGGACGAAAGAAGACTTGATATTCAATAAGCACTCGAATGTTACCAAGCACGAATGATTAAAGCATTTGACAAAAATATTAAACCTCGTTCATTTCAAGCTGGGGACTTAGTACTTACTATTAGAGGACCAATCATCACAACAAGACATATTGGAAATAAATTCACACCTAAATGGGATGGACCATATGTTGTCAATGAAGTCTACACTAATGGAGCATACAAGATAGTGGATAAAGATGGCTTAAGGATCAGCCCAATCAATGGAAAGTTCATAAAGAAGTCTTATGCTTAAAATTGTAATACTTTTTAGCGTATGAGTATAAACTACAAACTACTTGAACTACGTTATGACTTGATCCCTTTTACCAAATTAAAGGGTACGTAGGCAACTTAAAAGGAATTTTAAGTTCAGTCTATAATAAATAAATAAAAAATCTCGGACAGTATGAAACCTTGATAATTGCACTCATTACAAATAGAAATATAGGTTTGACAAATGATAAATTTGAAGCAACATAAAAGAAATAACTCTCGTTGATAAAATGAATGCTCTAAAAAAAAGCTCTAAAAAAAAAACAAAAACAAAAACAAAAAAATCATGGAACCCATTTGAAGTCTTGCAACTCTTGAAGAGCATCACTCAACATCCCACGAAGTATCTCCAAATTACAAGCGTCTTCATCAGAAATGACATCAGAACTTTCAATATCAGTTATAGCTTCACGTGCTCCGCATTCGTTATGTTTGAGCTGAGCCAAATAAGTCTCTTTCTCAACAATTGACTTTGAGCTTTCTTCTCGTTTATTCTTTAAAACCTTAAGCTGGGCTTCCAACCTTTCTTCCTCTCATAATGACCTTTGATGTTGTTGAATGAACACATCCATCTCAGCCATTGTGATATTCTGGTAAGTTAATATGATATCCAAGGTAACCTTTGCCTCCTCCAGCCGACAAGTCTTACTTGATGAAGTGAGTCGGGAAGAATGTAATGATTGTAGCTTATTGAATTCCTCAACTTTTTGAAAGTATTCTCCAACAAATTTTCATAGGGATGGAAGGTTAGTTGCGCAAATATTTGAGATGCCTTGAAAAATCGTGTCCGCATACTTTGTAGCACGTAAAATCTTTTCAAATGGAGTATCTACAATCCTCTTGCATATTTTCTCCCACAAAACCAAAGAAGTCTCCTTATTTACATTCAGCAAGTTAGTATCTGCACAACAATGAGAGATCTCGCCAGCAGCAGGAATCGGTGCACCACCGTACAAAATATGCTTTCAATGGTATTGTCCTCCTCAACTACGATGTCCCTATCAACTGTGGTATCTCTTTCGATTGCAATGCCTCTATCAACTGTGGAGTCTCTCCCAACCTTCGCTCCACTATCAACTGCGATATCTCTTTCAACGATGGCATCTCTCTACACTGTGGCATCTCCCTTGATGGTTTCATCACTTTATCAGTTGTAGGAATAGAAGGTGGAAATCTAGATTTATTCATTGGAGCCTTGAACTGCCCCATGCCAGCAATCATAGAATGAAACAATTTCGGACTGACGACTAATTTTGGACTGCTTTGCCCTACTACTTCCATAACTAAATCATCTAGAGGTGACTGCAAAAAAAAAAAAAAAAAAAAAAAAAAGAAAAAAGAATGTTGAAAAAAAAAAGAAAAAAAAGAGAAAGAATTACTCTATTTAAAAAAAAAAAAAACTAAGGAAATCTAACCAAGGTTGACGGAAGATCGTGAAACTGCGAAGGACTTGGAACCCCCTAAAAAAAGTTATCTTCAAAGGCTGAAGGTTTATGGGATTTCTTCTATCTCTTCCAATGCTGGTCACTATGACTGTTATGACTCTCCTCATTATCTGCGGTGGCAAAATTAGCAGGATCAAACATACGTATTTGTTTGCCTCCTTTATCATTACCAACTGCCTTAGGGAACTTGGGTTTAGAAGGAGATGCAACACTGTCCACCAACTTTTGTATGCCATCCTTATGATAGTGCCCATTCTTTACCAACCACCAATCACGATAACGTTTAGTAATCTAGCTCTGTGGATTCATTGCATGCACTGGAATATATACTTGAGAAGATGTATGTGTTTCGACGCATATCATCTAGAGGGGCAATACATTGTTTAAAGTAGCTTTTGAAATCTCTTTACTAAAATCATTTGGTATGTCCTAACAGAATTCAAATTGCCAGCTAAATCGATAAGGGTTGTAAGCTTCAATAACTAATGTCGATCCACTTCGCGAAGATAATAGGCATGAACGAAAACTTATAAAGAATGATGAAGACCAAAAGTTAAGACTTTTATCATCTATTAGGCGTTCACCTTTATTCCTAGTCAAAAGGCTGGCATACCACGACACATGTCTACCCTTGTGAATGTGTACGCGAGCTTCAAAATCAGTAAAATATTTAGCTCCACCTTCGATGGAGTAGTAAACCATTAGTGGACCTTTGACTGCCTTTGGAACTTTGTAGTGTGTATCGAAATAGAGTGCAAGCCAGTAGTGTAAGTAATGAAAAGGTAGACATGCCTTTGATGAGCCGATGGGAGATGGTGTTTCACAAATCAGAGTAAGCCCACGATATATATTGGCTAGAACTAGAACAACAAGACTAAATGTATATCCTTCTGCCATAAGAGATGCAACCTTAAAAATCGCTGGATGAAGAGAATCTTGCTTAGTGGGAACACAAAGACACACAACCAGCATAAAAGAAAGGCAGCCAATATGTCAAATCTTCTTATGTCTAACTTTTCTAATAAAGCTTTCTCTTTTTCAGACCAATGGTGGCGACTGATAAGTACTCCGTTTGGATTATGAGTTGGATAAGGATGTTTACTCTTCTTTGATTTTCTATTAGGAGGGATTGCATGCTTCAAATCACCCTTGAACCAAAAAGAGACCCACGAGCTGATAGAAATCTTAAACTGATCAACTTGTTCAGAGGCGATGTGGTAATAAGTAGCAAATAAATGTTCACAACTCTTTGGGCATTGTTCTTCTTCTCGATTTGGCGAGGCTAGTAACTCTTTGGCACACGAAATAACTTCATCATAAAATCTCCCTTTGATGGAAAGACCTCCCAGCCTCCACATATCCCACATAGTGATTGATAACTCTCTAGAAGATGTATGAAGTGTAATAGTTAGTGGACACCATGCTTTGCAGAAGGCCCAAATTATATCACTGTTGCGGTCATATGTATACATGAAAGCCATCATAGCGTCAAATAGATGGGTCTTCTTTAACACTTGCTCGTTCCTAAAAATCATGATCTCTAGCCATTCCCAATAAAATTTGGTCCACGAGAACTCTCCATGACTTTTCAATACAGTGCCCCAAAAAACTTTGTCATCTATAATAATATGTCAACCTAGTGTTGGTAGCGGATTGTTGTTCGGCATGTGATTACGAATTGGAGAGTCTAAGAACCATGCTTTCAACAATGTATTTGGGCCCAATAATCCTTCGCTTGACCACTTGGATAGAATGTTGGATTTTTCTATAGGCGGCTGCGATTCTCTAAAGTCTCCATATACAGGTTTGCCTATAGGAAGGATGATTCCATGATTAATGGATTGTTCTTTATCTCACAAGATGACCAAGCATGACTTAATTTAACATTTCTTTTCATTTGTTGTAATGTCAATTAAAAAAGAAAAATTAAAACACAACTTAAAGACATGATATTGAGGATTGAGAATTATATATCGTCATTTGATCGTGTTTTACGTTAAACTTGAGGTAAGAAATATGATTTTATTTTATTATTTTATTTTTATAGCATAAATATGATTTTATTTTACAATTTTAAGTTTATCCGGGAGGTAGTAGTTAATATTCCAGGCCTACAATGTCCACATTTCCTTTAGGCTTGGTGTTAAAACAACAGAAAGACGGCCTGAATTCCCTCAACTCATCTAATGCATAGAGCATTCCACGCTGCTCCCATATGTGTCGTGACCATAGCTTCAGCTCCACAGCTCATCAACTTCGATCGATCAAAATCCCTTTCTTCCCCACTGTTCATTCATCAACTTTGATATTTGTTTGATCGGTAAAGCTCTGGCGATTTCTCTGTGGATCCTTCGATCAGTTGCACTTGATCGAATTTTTCTGAATACATGTATCAGAGGATCGATACATATACGTTATGATCTAACTCACAAATGTAAAGAGAAGAGGCAGAAATAGAGAAAGTGAATCAAAGAAGAAAACAAGAAATTTTATGTGGTTCGGCAACATAGGCCTACTCCATGGGAAGAACACAAGTATGCACTTTTATTGCTCAAGAGATTCACTATGCAGATACATGCACACACTCGCCACTCTCAATTTTTAATGTGAAAAATCCTCTCTCTTTGAATTTGATACAAGCCTTTAAGTAGAGGATAGGTGAGCTGTTAGATGGTTAGAGCCTTTAACCAATTCTGATGCTTTCTCTTTTAACTGCAATCTGTTAGGCTTAGCTTGCTATTTTAGTTGAAGTGTTTGATGATGTACAAAGACCTTGCTACGGCAAGATGTATTGTGCATTGGCATTCACAATATGTAACCGTAGTGATGACATATTATGTTCTTTAATTGTTTTTTTTTTTTTCGTTTTTTATTTTTATTGTTTTTTGCTTCTCACTTTCAAGATATAACTAAAGATGAAGGAGACGATTGTAAAAACAAAAATGAAAGAGAATAAAAAGATGATAACCATGATTTGTGATTTGTCAAATTTAAAAATGTCAGACATTATAGTGAAGAAAGTGAATGGGTCTATTTCTTAATGCAGTTTTTATTTTTTTTTCAGCTTCAATAAGGTGGATTCAAATTCTTTCTTTGTTTAGATTTTTTATTTATTAATATGTTATCATTTATTTTACGAAATATAATTATTAATAGTTATTTACCACTATAATACATTTATAATAAAAATTAGAACTACTTGATTTTTTTTACCACAATAATACATTTATAATTAAAAGTAAAAATCACTTGGTTATTATTATTATTATTATTATTATTATTATTATCATTATTATTATTATTATTATTATTATTATTATTATTATTATTATTATTTTGCAAAGATCGGGAAGAATAAAAAAAACAACAATAGTATACGCAATTAGCATTATTAAGAAAAAAGAACATGAAAACGTAAACAACAATTTACATATTTCTTCTCAAATTATATTTCACATTTTTAAAAAAAGGTTTTTAGTTTCCACAATAATTTTAATTTTTTTATTAAAAAAAGTTGAATAAAAAATTATTGTTTACCCAACAAAAATAAAATTGTTACATAAAATACATTTAAGGAGATAATAACCAAATTCTAAACATTATTTTATTGGACAACATATCTGTAATATTCTGTATTTTTTTTAATTAATTATAAATTTTTATTTGAATATAATAAAATTAGTTTTAAAGATATTCAATTAATTTTAGATATGGTAGGATTTTGTTCAATCAATTAATCATTAAATTTTTTTTTTCCTAAATCTTTTCCTTTTCCTAAATTCTCTCATTTATAAATAAAATTCTTCATTCTTTATTTTTACACACACTAAATACTCAACCATCATTCTCTCTCTCTTCCACTCTATATTTTTGTGCAAACCAAGACTTTCTCTCTCCTTAATTTTCTCATTATTTCATCTCAAGTCTATGTCGTTAGATGGGGCTTCTCAACAAACAATACTCAAATTTAGAATCTTGGCAACAAGATGAATCTAACAAGTGGTGACTTGCCTAGTTTTCAATAAGACGCTATTGTCTTGTTTTGCGTACCATATTTGTATTTTGTTTGGATTGGTTAATCAATCAAGTCGTCGGCCAGGTAAGGTGTAAGGACCCGACCCAAAAATTGGTCCTAAACCTAGTCCTTACTCAGCATGCATGGACGTAAAACCAGTTAAAGTAAAAACATACAAAACATGAACTTACATAATTCAAAACATTTCATTAAAATAAATAAAGTCCTGGTCAGTATTTAAAACCAACATTCTAAAACAGTTCCAAAACATAAAGTGCAAAGCTTTCTATGGACTCCATGTCCAACTACATGCTGAAACAAGAAATAAAACATAAACAGGCAGAGTGCCGGCGGCTCCCATGATCATGCAGCTCCTTCTCTAGCCGTCCTGGTGCTGTCCCAAGTTTCCTGGTGGAAAAACCACAGAAAATAAGGGTGAGTACAAAGACACTCAGTAAGAATCCACAACCGGGGTACAGTAGTAAACAACGCATCATCTAGCAATCAAGTGTACAGGCAAACAGTTATCAACACAGAACCTCTAGAATGAGTTGTCAACACAACTCCTGAGTCATCGAAAGCTCTTACTTCCGGCCTAATGATTAGCTCAAAAACCGATCCCAAAGATATCCTTGAAGGTCTCTACCCTCGGCCAAATGGTCAACTCAAAAGTTGATCCCAAAAGATATCCTCGAGGGTCTCTACCCTCGGCCAAGTGACCGCTCAACAGCAGGTCC
>JBBMKA010078363.1:0-14719 GCA_037833695.1 Sechiopsis laciniata | reverse complement strand
CTTTAAAAAATCTTCAAAATAATGGAAGGAAGATAACTTTATATGATTTATTGACAAAATATATATTTATTTGTAATTGTAATCTCAAAAAATATATATATGTATACTTTGGTTTGGATCGATTTTTATTGGTTTTTTAAAACGAAAACCAGAACCGATCCAATATTTTTTATTTTTTCATATTACAAACCGATATGTTCAATTTTGTACTAAAAAACCGATCCGATCCATTGGATTGGATTGGTTCGGTTCGATTTTTCGGTTTTATGTTGCACCCCTAGATGAGGGCTACATTCAATTTTTAAATTTGCAGATACCCCAATAAATTTTTTATATTACACCTTTTATATCTCTAAACTCTTGATCTAAAGATGGAAGTGAACCTTGCTCATTTCATAAAAGAAATAATAACATGAATGGAGTCCCATCTTCTACTCCTCTGGTGCTGTCTTGACCTCCCACGAGATACATGCGACAAAATCTGAAAATCGTTTGCTTTACATCGCCCGAGTATATCATCGTCTCTTCGTACCTATACATCGCGCCAACCGCTCAATTTCCCTTGATTTTGATTATTTTTCCTTGGCCATTCGATGAAATCGATTCTTGACACATGATCATTTTTTCGATCTACAAGCAAAATATAAAGACATTTCTTGACTATGTCGACTTCGACCTACAAGCCCATCCAAGTCCTCTAGTTTTGTGGTGTCTCACTTACGAGCTTTGCTCTTTGATCGACTCTTACCGCTGTCCTAATTTATGATTGATAAATTAAACAAATAGATATTCATCTGTCCTGATTTATGATTGATTATTCATTTCCTCATGCTCAGGAAATGAATTGAGTGGCAATGAAGTTGGAACAAGAATTATAGCAGATCAATATGATTCTGATACAATTGCACTTCAGAACATGGTCCAAAATATCTACAAGAATATACCGATGGGTCAGTGGCGCAATGGCTTCCTTGTTTGGTTTGTAAACCAATTCAACACCAGCGTCACAGGTTCGATCCCGAGAATCGGTATTTGTCACCCTCCCCCATTATGTACTAAAAAAAAAAAAATCTACAAGAATATTGAATCTAAGCCATTAATCATAGCACCCGGAGGATTCTTTGATGAGGATTGATTCTGAGAATTCATTGACAAAACACCATATATACAATCTAGAATTAGGTATATCATCCATTGGCCAAAAAAGGCTTTTATGAAGTTGCTTGTCAAAAGTGGGTTGGCACTGAACCTACTTGTTGTCAACAGGAGTCGAAGATCATCTCATCGAAAGGATTCTTGACCTGTCTTATCTCGATGGCATTGCCGATTCATTTTACAAGCTCCAAGCTACTCTTAAAAACTATCCTACTTCAGCTAAAGCATGGGTTGGGGAAGCAGGATGGTTTACAGTGGCCATAATCTGGTCACAAATGCATTTGTCTTTGGTTTCTGGTAATTTAGACTGGAAAACATATATATATGGTTCTTTTAAGACTAAGGCAGACCTTGATTGTTGTAAACTATGGTTTACTGAGCACAACAACCTTTGAACCATATCCAGACTAATTCTCTAGGGATGTTTGGTATAAGGGGTTTGGAGGACATACAAACTTGTTTGGTACTGAGGGTTAGGGATTAAGAGTGGTTAAGAATAGAAGTGGGAGAAAACTTTGTTTGATGTGAGGGGTTGAGAGTGATAAGGAGTGGAAGCGACAGAAAATCGTATTTGGTATAAGGAGTTGAATGGAAATGTAGAAACCTTATTTAGTATGAGGGGAAGAGAATGATTGGTGTTCGGGAGGGTACCATTTACCCCACCACCAAACATGGAGGAAAAAAAACCCGAACCCAAACCTCTCCCTTCCACTCATACCAAACACTCCCTTGAAAATTGCTTCAACCAGGACCAATATTTCTGACCTTAAGCACTTCATTCCTTCACCCATTGCTATTAAACAATTATCCTAACAATTAGCTTTGTTTGTTTGATTTTTCTTCATTCCACTTCTATGGCATGCTAGATGGGAAGAAATGTTCTGTCCAACAAGCTTTGAAGGGATGAAGAAAATAAGAGCCTATGCACATTGTTCTAAGCAAATCTGGAAGTTGAATTGCATACTAAGATAACCTTTCTATAAGCATTTGATTTTTATTCCTATTACTTGTTTGTCTAAAACAAACAACTAAAAGCTAAAACTAGAAAATGAAGAAATGCCACCAGTTTTTCAATACTACTTTACAGAAAGGAATCACATTACTATTGCTCATGCTCTACCTAGACGGCGACACCGCAGTTCATGTCGCGATATCGCTCAACAGAACCAGACGGTCGGGCCATAAACCCAATGTTGTTCGAATACCTCGACCGCATGGTTTTGGAGGCAAAGCCTTCAGAGAGAAATATCATATAACAGCCAAGGGTAGAGAAACTACATAGTCAAACTACACTGCTAAATGGAGAGATTTTATCTGTAGATTCATCAGGGAACATACCTTCATTGGAAACTCAGTATGTAAATTCATCTGAACCCATAATGGTGGCCCCCTTTTCAATTGTATTCATTCACATCCCGAACATTGTTCTACCTGTTTGCAGATTAGAATAGGTGGCAATGTATGGAATGGAACTGAAAATCATTTCCAAATTGGTGATTTTATAGTAAGAGAAAACAATTGTAATATTTGGTTCATTTTTTAACTCTTTGAATTGACTATATTTACCAGCATAAAATCAATCTGTTAGTACATGATAAGCAAAAGATACAAATTTTACAGAACATTTGTGACTTTTGCAGAACTATTCTGACAACGAAACGTAAAAATAAAAATAAAAAATCGCTACATGATAAATAGTGGGGAATATACATGAATTCACTATAGATATACAACTGAAGAACCTGAATATGGGATGCGGTCAATGCCTCGAATTGGAGTTTTCCTCCGGAAATTCAAATAATGCAAACACTATTCATTCTTTGTGAAGGTTTTCGGTTTACTACTGGCAAAGACTAACCAAACGATTGTCCCGGTCACGTAAAAGAAGATTGATGGGGCAAACAATGAGATCTACGCATAACAAACGTGGAATTTTGAGGATGTGCAAAGAAGTCCGAAAATATGAATGAAATATATCAAGTGGTAAAGAAAAAGAAGAGGAAGGTGCCAACTTACACTCCAAGAATGAGTTGAATCAAGAAGAAAGCCAGTGAGAGCAACTCCTACAATCCCGGGTATTGCTCCGACTGTATTTGTAATGCCCTGAAGAGAATGTTTAGCCGTTTAGGTGAGACTAGCTATGATTGAAAGCATGAACTGTTAGGAATATAAATACAAATCAGGATCTTGTTGAATCTACATACCAAAAGGATACTAGCATATTCAGGCGACAAATCTTGATGAGTACAGTAAAGTCCTGCAAAAAATAGATAATTTTAATCCAAATAACTTCGAATAAGATTTCGAGAACTATAGTGCCGATGTGAAACTGTTACCAGATAATGCAAAACTCGAGAGAGCCAATCCACTGGTTAGAATTCCTACAACCTCCCAAGGTGGCAATCCTAAATCAACAGAGGACAAAGTCATGCAAACTGCTGGGGACACAAAGGCAATTGTTTGGCAAATCTTTCTTACCTACATAGAGGAAAACAGAAAAGGATCAAACAAATTATGAATGGAATGCTTTTGGAAAAGAAACTGATGGAGTTCCGTCTTTCCATACAATCGTGGTATCAACGCCATTGGAAATCAAGTTATCGGCCAACTGCGATGCAATGCTCGTCGTGAAAATTGAAGCCAGTGGCGGGAGGATGGAGACCTGAATTGAATGGATTCTAGGAGTTGTAAGAAAGTTAAAATTCCTCACACAACACAATTATAATAAATGTTGAAACAAAGTTGCCACTATAAATTTTATTTACCTCTCTAACTTATCATTCATTCTCTTTCCCACTATTGTATTTCTCTAAAACTACTCTCTCATCTGTCCTAATACTCCCAAGGCCCAAACCTATCAGTTTATTGTTAACTTTTCAATAAAAACAATTAGTCTCTATTAGTCCTCTCTATAAATTTTGGAAATAACATTATAATTATTATTATTTTACCAATTTAGTTAAAGTTAACTGTGAATTGACATTAATAGCTAATTTTATACATAAACCAAAATAGCATTTTAACCTAAAATTTATCTCATTCTCCCTTAGAATTCAAAGACACAAAAGTACAACCTATAGAACAGAACATGTTCAAGTTAAGTCGCTTAATCTCATTCTCCCTAAAAATTATCTACCCAAAAACTTTCTTTTTATTTGTCAAAAAATTATCTTTCTCATGAAATGAAGAAAAAGAAAAGGAATAGAGAGAGAGAGGTGAAATACCCAAGCTGCTTCAGTCAAATTAAGGTTCAACTCCTCACTGCATAGAATAGGATAATGTAAGAAGAAAAAGAAGAAATTAAGGCAAAAATTGAAGTGGAAATGAGTACCTAAAATAGGTAGGAAGCCAAGAGAGACAAGCATAGTGGCCCCAACTCCCACAGAAATGTGTGTATATCATTGCCCATACTGGTGGATACTTCATAAACTCCCTCCATGGTACTTCCTAATCAAATATAATTCAATTACATTCAAACATCACAAACAAACTATACCATTTTTTCAGGTCCTATTTGATAACTATTTGTATAGTTTAGGATTCCCTTCTGTCTTAAATTGTGGAAGGAACACCATTGGATTAGATTTAAGACACCGAAATTGGGGAGTGAAAAGTGAAGAAAAAGGCAAAATATATCCATTTCTACTTTATAAATTTTTATTTCGATTATAGTTAAATAAAGTAATTTTAAGGTATATAAACAAAACTTTACTTTTTGTGAATTTTTTAACATGGTAAAATAAGGGGGTGAATTAGTGGATTTTAAACAAAAGATAAAAATCTATGTTTTAAAAAATCAAGCCGAATTTTGAAAGAAATAAATCTAAAAAAGCTTTTTTAGAATTTTCCTAAGAATTCATATGTTAAAAAAAAAATATATATATATATATATATGAAACTCGTTATAGACAAATGATGAAAAAAAAAACAAAAAACATTTAAAAAGTCAAATGCATATCAAACAAGATCCTAATTTATAAAACTGAAAGTTGAGGATAAAAAATTGATTTTTTTTAAATGATAATAAAGATTAATTATAATTAGATATAAGCCAGGCAAAAAATCGAGAGTAAAACAAATATCAATTTTTTTTTAAAAAAAAGAAGTGGAATCACTACGAGAAAATATTATTTAGTTGAATAAATTTAGAATATTAAAGATAAATTTGAATTTGAATCGGAAAGATGCGTATATATATAGATAGATACCTTGAGTGCAGCAGGTAGATGTTGGAGTTTGAAGGCAGTTGTTGATTTCTTCTGCGGATACCCTGACCCGGATTCAGATGCTAAAAAAATAAATTATTAACTAGTTAAATAAATAATTAATTAATGCTTACACAAAACACTATTATTTTGTTAATCATTCATTGACTAATCTTATTTAATTAAACTAAAGAGTATGTGTGAAGTCTGACCTGAAATGGATTTAAGGGATTGTGATGGCTGTCCATCCAGAAACTGGAAACCTGCAAACCTTCAACCACAAAACCTTCAACCATTACTCTATTCTAATCCCTATTCATCCATTTCCATTTTAAAATCACTTTTTTTTTCTTTTTTTATTTTAAAAATTCACTTGGGGAGTAATTTTTGGTCAAGTGATTAAATCACATTTTTAGCCAAATAGTAATCGTTTTTAATCACTTTGGTTATATGAAGGTCAAGAAGTGTGTAACAATCCACAAAACATAAGCCAACATAATTTTAATTATAGCAAATCAATTTTAATTTAATCACTTTTGCTAAAATCACTGGCTAAAAATCAAACAAAATGTCAAAGTGAGTTCATCAATAATTGACATATTTCTCGGTGCCTGACCTATGGACGGGCGTGGTTACCCAGGGTATAGTGGAGCAAAGCTCCGTTTTCCTAGTTTCCAAAAAACAAAAATTGACATGTACACTGAATTACGAGGGCTCAAATCCTCCGCTCCTATAAAAAATATATGTATATATATCAAACCAATTTGTGTAAGAATCAAGTTGAACCTGAAAATACTTTTTGAAAAACTAAGAAAATAATGTTTTGAAATTAAATTATAATTTTTTTTTACTGTTTTTGAAAAGGAAAAAAAATTGTTGTCATAAAATGCTTCAAAATTTTGAGTGTTCAATTAAAACTCATCCTAACAAATGTGATTCTACAATTAGACCTGTTCACCAATATTTAGTTAAGATTAACTTGGTAAAGTTAGTTAATCCTAATAACTTTTTTTTCTCTCTTGATGTATGAATAACAAAAAAAATAGTAACCGGTGAATTACTGTTGGTTGATATAATTAAATTTACCCTAATCCATTAGCTTAGGTTTTTGGATTGATTGGTGGTTTGACATAATTCAACATAGCATCAGAGCAGGAGGTCCTAAGTTCGAGCCACAAGTGAGGGGGAGTGTTATAACTAAATTTACCCGAATCCATCAGCTCAGGCTTTTAGATTGATTGGTGGTTTAACATACTTCAACAATTACTTACCAGGCTATCCCCAGAAAGCCAAAAAGGTAAAACACAGATTCCCAACCAAAGCTTTGGATGAGAGAAGGAGCCAATAGAAGTCTGCCAATAAAAAAGAAATTAAAATTATATCACTAAAATGCTATCCAAAACAATCAAATTAGAAAACCAAAATTTTAATCCTCCATTCATAGTCATGTAGTTTTTGAAAAACCAAAAAAGAAAAAAAACAAAACAAAAACCAAATGATTATCAAACAAGTGCGTAGTTTTTTTTTTTTTTTTTAAATGTATTTGTTTTTAGAATTTGGCTGACAATTCAAATATTTTTGTAATGAAGATCAATTGCATTGCAAAGAAAGGATGAGGAAACAAGTACAACTATAAAAATAAAAAAACCAAATGATTATCAAACAGACATTATAGTTTTATGTTTGAATTGAAAAACAGAGGATGGAATGCCAATTCTATCCCAAGCACAACCTTAATTTCAGTAAAGTTCAAGTCTGTCTTTAGTTAAATGTAAAAATATTCTTTCTTATGGATGTCTTACATTCAACTCCTCATGAACAAACTTGTTGCAAATTTCTCACTTATATAATTAAAGCGCTTCCTCAACAATGAAGGTTACTAAGGTAGGACCATAGAAAGAACATACCCGGAAACACTTCCTACACTTAGCCCACCAAAAACAAATGCAACTGCCCGTGAACGTTCCTGCAGAGGAATCGACCTGCATGCAGCAATGAAAATGCGAAATCAGTTAATAGTTTCCATCAACAACATCCTCCACTACATAACACTGGAGTACGATGTTTTGGCAAATGGAAAGCCAAGAAGCAGAAACCTTCTAAAATAGAATGACAAGCAAAAGCAACTAAGTCATCCTGAAGTAGACTAAGCTTGAAGATGAGCAAAGAAAATACGATATGTAGATCATAAATGTTTTGAGGCTTTCGTTTTGAAGATTAAACTAAAAGAAACGGAGTTCATCAAGAATTTTGGTCATCCGTAAAGTGTAATATATGAATATGGTAAAGAAACATGAAACATACTACTGCCTTGCTAGGATAATACTTTATAAAATAATGTGAATGTTTAGAATAATCCAAGAAAAATGTGAAGATATACATCTAACTAAAATGTTCATCAACAATTATGTAAATTAAACCTGCCTGGCAATAAGGTCAGTAGCAGCTGATGGTGAAACTCCTTCGCCAATACCAACCTATAGGCAGTGAAGAATAGTAATTAGAAAGTTTTTTTTTTGAGACAAATAGTAATTAGAAAGTTAATTACTCATCAAATTGGAAGAATGAAGCATTGAGACGATTTTCAACCAAACAGAATACCCAAGTAAATTGACTTGCTACAAGAAGTTAAAAACTTCTTACTTCTTAGCTAGGCAGAGAGATGGTAGGGAGATGGTTTTGAGTGTTTATATCATCCTCCTTTTCGAGAGAAACCGAAGTTTCTATGGCAAGATGGACTTTGTACTACTATATGGAGTTTTTGGGGTGAAAGAAACAATAGAATTTTTTCAAAGGACAGCAACCTACAAATACTATTTGATCTCTTATTAGATTCTATGTTTCTCTTTTGACTTTAGTGACAAATCTGTTTTTATAAATATTCACTACATCAAATTATTCTGGATTGTAAGCCGAACTTGTAGGCTCCATCCTCCTCGTTTTTTGTGGGCTTCTTTTTTGTATGTCAGTCTATTCTATCTTTTTTTTTTTATCTCAATGAAAGCTAGATTTATTATTAAAAACAAAAAAAAAAAAAATTGAAGGCAATGGTTGAAGATAAAACAGAGCGAAATCACTCACCAAAATTCTGGTAAATATTAGTCCAGGCATATATCCAGCAAGAAATGGTACGAGCATTGTGGCTAGCGACCAAGTCAGAACTCCAATCTCCAAAACTTTTCTGATTAAAAAAGACCATTAAGTATGACTCTTTCCATCAGGTTATTGTATAATGATGATCTACTGAAATTGTAAAGACTAAAGAGTGCACATAGCATTCCAATTGAGAAGGCTACTAATGATTGAGGTGCAGTGATACTAATTGTGCTAAAGTAGGTAATTTTCTAGAAACAATCGGATTAAGTTTTATATTGACATTTACTGGCAGTACATGTGATGTGATATAACTGCAAGTACCACAATAATAAGTTCAACGACTTTTTTCTCTTCGATATCCGTGAGTGCTCGGCAGCTTACGTGCACCTCAACTATTCTCACAAACATACCACCTAACCCCACAATATTTAGGGGGTGTTTGGGGGAAGGGGAATGGTAATGGTAATGATTATGGGGGGAATGAGAAGGAGAATAGGGAAGAGAATGATTATGGGGAGAATGGTTATTTGTGTTTGTAGTGAAGGTAATGATTATGGGGAGAATGATTATTTGTGTTTGGAATAAGGATAATGATTATGGAAAAAATAAAATAACAAATATGATGTGATGTATAAAAAGTTATTGGAGAGAGAATAAAAAATAGATAGGAGGAGAATGAAAAAAGTGAATTTTGAAAAACGTGATTATGGGGAGAATGATTCCCGGTGGCCCAAACACGGGGAATCATCCCCATTCCCATTCTCCCCCTTATTCTTGGTGGCCCAAACACCCCCATAGTTGTCAAGAAAATACGCAAGAAAATAACCATTATGGATTGGCCAAGTGGTCAAAGAAGGCCTTGGGGTGCTAAAGGTGATGGGTTCAATCCATGGTGACCATCTACCTAGGAATTAATTTCCTAGGGATTTCCTTGGCATCCAAATGTTGAAGAGCCAAGCGGTATGTCCAGTGACATTAATCGAGGTACGCGCAAGCTGGCTTAGACAGTCACGGATATAAAAAAAAAAATCCGCAAGAAAATATTTCCAAGGTAGGAGGCTACGAAGGATTTAACTCATAATCTTTTGGACTCCAAGACGAGAATTCATACTTATTGCTAGGGATAATATGGAAGAAACAAGGATGTCGAGGGGAATTTGACAAACACAAGCCCAAAATTTAAGATTGAAGATATACGTCAAGGACCCATTTGATTTTTCTATTTAAGAACTATGCTCAATACTAGCATTTTACATCGTTTTCAAATTTATTTTTCAAAATCGTTTTTTAAACCATCCATAACCAAAATTCAAAAAACACTTTAATATGGCACGATTAGCTACTATAAACCTAAATTTCAAAAATAAAAAACCTATGAACAAAATCAATATCAAAAGAGAAAACAATCAAACAAGACATCCCAAACAAAACCTTCAAAACTTATACTTGGGAAACCCATTAAACTATGATGTGCAATGGTCCTTTAAAGCCAAAGATTCTTAATCATTGCAACCCAACTTGAAACAATTGTGTGTTTTTTATATCCGTGAGGGTCTGGACCAGTTTACACGCATCTCGACTATTCTCATGAGACATACCATTAGACCTTGCAACATGGATGTCAAGGAAACCCGTAGGGGGTGTTTGTTTTACGTAATTAACGAGTTATTACAAATGAGCTTTTACCATTTCTCTTCAAAAAATCACATCCAAATGAGCTATTGTAATCACTCAAAATAATCACTCATTCAAAATAATTATTCATTTCTAACCACTCATTTCTAACTCCTCAAAATAATCATTCATTTCTAACCACATCCAAGCGAGTTATTATCTGCAACTACTCAACAAAAACCATCATCCAAACAAGCTATTACTAAAAATCAAATTTCTAATCACTCATAATAACCCCTCATTTATAATCACTCAAAATAATTACTCTACGATTCCACATCCAAACACCTTCGTAGGATATTATTTCTTAGGTAGGTGGCAACCATAAATTAAATCTATAGTCTCTTGGATCTCCAAGGCCCTCTTTGACCATAAAGCCAATCCATTATGGTTTGCAACAATTATCTTGACTTTTATTCAATGATCAAGTAATCACCAACAAATAATGGGTTCACTAAAGAAACAACAAAACAGCTGACATTGATATTTAAATACTGACCTCCCTCCAAATATTTTGGCAAGCCATCCACCAGGCAACTGGCTCAAAGCATAACCCCAAAAGAAAGATGACTGAACCAAGCCAGCCACAGAAGAATTCCACCCAAACTGGTGCGACATAGGAATTATAGCAACGCTTAAATTCACCTGCCAACAATCAAAAGCCTAACTAAATCCCACAGAAACACCTCAAAACAGAACATTTCACAGCAAAAATCAAAACCCATCAACAATTCGTTTTACCAAATCCAAATCTCCCAAAAAACAGAGGAACAGACCTTTAGAGGTGTACATTGTCCGAGATGGGTTGGATTTGAGGAATTTCTTGGACCAACACAAATTTTTTGGTTGATCAATCTGTCAATCCGTCCAACCCTATATATTAAAGCAACTTATCCCATATATTTTAGGTTGGGTTCTCAAGTAAGGATTAATCTCATTTCACTCTCTAAAACTAAACTTATAACCCATAGATACGTAAACAAAATGAATACAAAATACATGATACTATACCACAAATTAACCTTATTAGTTCATGTTCCTTACATATTTGTTTGAAAAGCATGTTTGTTACTAATATGCTAACAAAATATCTTATTACTTAATCTTGTGTGGGTGTGTATATATATACATATATCAAATTTTGGTCAATCTAAGAACGGACTCAATCCAACCAAAATTATAAACTAACTCAACCTAAAGAAAATTATAACCCAACCAACTCATGGTTTGGGTTGGACTAGTTGCTAGGGTTAGTCGGTTTTTTGTACCCTCCAAACCTATGTATTAAAGTAATCCACCAAACCCATATATTTCGATTTCGGATTGAGTTTTTGGGTTATGATCAATCTCATTTTACTCTCTAAAACTCAATTATAACCTGCAAATAAAATGAATACAAAATACATAATACATGATGATACTATACTTAAAACAAATTTATTCTTATTAGTGCTTAGTGCATGTTGCTTACTTTTTGTTTGAAAAGCATGTTTCTTACTAATATACTAAAAAAATAATCTTATTATTAAAATTATTCTTAATTAGGTTTGAATTGGTTTGAAATTATCAAATTTTGGTCAATCCAATAACTGACCTAATCCAACCAAAAAAATTATAACTCAAGGTTTTTCGTACACTCCTACAACAGACCTTATCCATGTTGCAAATGACGAACGCAAGCGCAGTGGTGCCAATCAACTTATATCTCTCAGGAACATTCTTCCACGGCGGCCAATTCGAATCGAAACCCACATCACCAATCCCATTTCCAGAGCTCGAATCGTTTACAGTTTCCGAAACAGACCCAATTCGCTCCGATCCATCATCGACACGGAGCCGGGGAAGAAGAGGGGGAATCTCTTCGTTGCCCTTGACATTTTCTTTCTCCTTGATGCTGCAACGAACTCGGAGGCTCAATCGATGAAGATCGTAGCGAGAAATCAAGCGAGTGGATGATGAAACCGAGTGGAAAAACGAAGTGTTGGGGTTTGTGGGGTGGGAGAGAAAAGGGGTTTTATGGGGACGGATTGAGAGTTTCGCCATTTGGGGTTTGGGGTTTTGGAGAGAAAGGAAATGGGTTTCGTTTTAGCGGGAAGAGGAAGATGAAGAGACTTGGATTGAAGGTGCTGCCATGGTTGGAAGTTGAGAGGAGGCTGGCTTGGCCACGGAAGTATGTTGTGAGGCTGCCATGACTTTAGAACTAGTGGAATGCTACGCTTTTCTCTTGTTCAAGAGGGACCCATTTTTCATGGGAATATAAAAATATTCATTCAATTGCGTTTTTAAATTGCAAGTTTCAAATTTAATGTCCCAGGGGGTGTTTGTTTGCGGATTTGGTTTATAGTTATATTATTGTGAGTAGTTAAAAATTGAGAGTTGTAGTTAAAAATTCGTTTAGGTATAGTTTTTGTGTAGATGAATTATAATCAAAATCGTGTTTGGATATAGATTTAAAATGAGTAGTTAAAAAAATAATGATTAAAAATTAATTATTTTGATTGATTTGAAATGAATGATTAAAAATAAGTGATTAAAATGATTGAGTAATTATAAATGAATTATTAAAAATGAGAGTTATTTTTAAAAGTAAATCCTAGCTAGATATGACAAACAAACAGTCTCCTAAGTTTTATCGGTTACAATATATATTGACATACTTAATTGATTGTAGTTCAATTCAACTTTATAATTATTAGTTCGATCTTGAATATCGACATTTTTAAAAATGTATTGGAATATAAATGTTATAGATGACATGGGTTGGTATTAGTATGAATGAATAAGTTAGATTATTGTGTTTGTCCATGTATTTTTTTTTTTTTAATCTATGAGTATCTAGACTAGTTTATACACACTTTAATTGTTCTTGTCGAACATACCATTCAACTCTACGACATTTGAATATCAAAAAAATCGATAAAAAATTAATTCTTAGTAGGTACTTATCATGAATGGAGGACATAATTTTTTACTTTTAAAAAATAAAAAATTGACAAAATTTTATTCCATTTTAGTTATACTTCAAATTATCCTTATTCAATAGGTATACTTTCAATAAATGATCAAATTAGCTAATTAACTAATTTATGGTTTATAACTTTAATAAATGGTATTGTCAACCAGAACAGTAGTTCAATGGTATTATTATCTACTCAATAACTAAGAGGTCATGAATTCAAATCACATCTTCCTTATTGCTATTGTAATCTTAAAAAATAATAATAATATATGGTATTTTCTCTGACGAAAAAACTTCAATAAATGGTATCTATTCACTTTTCTTTCATAAATTTCCAACTCTCTAAACCTAAAAACATGAAACAAAATCTGTCACCATACACAACCATTTTAGTAGAATACGGCACTACGCCATAACTTTTCTTTTCTTTTCTTTTTTTGAATATCTTCAATAAAGCCAGTAGTTGCTTGTAACTATATATCTCCATAAGCTTAATCATCATTTCTAAATTAAATCAATGAACCAAAAAATTGAATTACCCCTCTGATTAGTGTTTTGCTTTCCCTTAAAATCCTACATTAATGACAGAAATAGGGTTAATTGTAATAATGGGTCTTTTGAAAAAACTTACTATTAAAATGGATCTTTTTTCAAACATGTTGTCAAAATGGGTCTAATTTTTTGTCTTTATGTGGTGATGACTTTAGTATAGTCACCACCACTTTGAAAATTTCAAAAAAAGTAACGGGGTTAAAAGAAAGTGTGTGGTGTTGACTATAGAAGAATCATCTTCTTCTTCATTTTTGGTGATGACTATAGTAAAGTCATTTTCTTCTTTGTAAAAAAACATAATATTGATTAAAAAAAAAAAAAATCTTTCTTCCTTAAGTTAGATGCCCATTTGAAAGTGCTTCCACTAACGAATTATCTGATGATTGATTTATTAAATAATATTTAAAACACTTACTTGAAAACTTTAAAAATAATTTAAAAGTATGTATTATAAAACAAAAAGTATGTATTGTAATATTTTCAAATTTTAAAACCAAAAGTTAAACAATAAAAAAAAAAAAAACATTTAAAATAAGTTTTTATTTCAACTTTTAAAAATATTTTTTTACATAAATATTCAAAGCCTAAACTTAAAAAATAATATTATAAATATTATTTTTTACAAATAGTTTTAAACGATTTAAAAAAAAACTAAAATTACATTTTTTTAAATATATATATTTTTTAATAATTAGCTCTTATTTTACTACAAATCATATATTAACAAAAATGCATTACAATTAAAAATATATACTAACATACATTTAAATAATCATGTCTTAAAAATATTTATACTAACACGCTTTTAAATAATCATGTCCTAAATCATAACAAAATAATTTTAAAATATGATTATTTAAATACATGTAAGTATATATTTTTAATTGTAATGCATTTTCACTAATAATATGATGTTTAGTAAAATAAGAGCTAATTATTGATTTAAAAAAAAAAGAAGAAAAAGAGCTAATTATTTAAAAATTTTAATTTTAATTTTTTTTAAAACAGTTTAAAATAGTATTTGAAAAAAATAATATTTTAAATATTATTTTTCAAAATTAGGTGTTTGTGAAAATGA
>JBBMKA010078313.1:0-14725 GCA_037833695.1 Sechiopsis laciniata | reverse complement strand
TGGTAAACGAGAATCAGCAGTGAGAGCATTGAGTGTGCTGATTTCCATTTCGTGTTTTTTCTTCAATTTATCGACCTGTTTGTAAGCCTTCACAGCTTCTTGTTCAGCTTCCATTGCTCGCTTCTGCAGATATTACCAAGAGCAGTTAGACCAAAACTTAACAGAATACTAGTTGATATTATCCACTTATTAGAGGAAAGTATAAAATCAGGCCCAAAACAATCTACATTTTCAATCAATCTAGGCTGATGCAGAAAATATACAAGGAACATATAATTTCTATAGTGGCTATAATAGAAGAAATGGTCAGGGTTTATGTATTTATAATGTGCATTCATCCAGAACTCGCAGGATGGATAAGTCATAAGTCTAGCAAATGTCTTTTAATCAAAACTGTCAAAAGATCTCGATTTTGAATTAAGTTATATCATCTTTGGGCCACCCTTTCATCTGTTACAACCATTTAAATCAATAAATATTTTTATGTTCAACTGTCTGACAACTTTGGTTTAACTCCAAAATGAACAGTATGAAGCAACTTTTCCATCAAACGTTTCCTTCTTAGCACAACCAGCTTTATAACTACTAAGCTGGAAGGATAAATTTGGCAAGGAAAGGCGATGGCCTTAAAACCACTGTTGGGGACACATGGCACAGTCTCTACTAAAAGTAGAGGTCATAGTATCTCTACAAAAATTCACCAGAAATATTAAACCAAAAACTGAAATGACATGTATTGCATGACAATTTACCCCAAGAGTGTTCATTTTCTGTCTCTTCAAAATTAAGAATGCAAAATCAAACGTCTGCATCTTCATTAAGGTTTTGCTTTTTCGTGCTTTAAGAATAGGAACTAATTTCAATTAACAAGGTCCAAAACTGATTAATTTAGAATTTATGATTTCTGCTATACTCAATTAAATTCCATCAGTCTACAAAATTATATTATTCAAACTATGAAGATTAGAATACATATTATATGATATCCAGAAATTTTGGACAATTACAACTACTTGACCCCTAATATCTGAAAATTGAAGTCATTGACTCATAGGACTATTTACTTGGTAATATCATTAACATGCTCCCTCTCCTTAAGCTGTCAACATACAATGCAAAAAAAAGTGTAAAATCAAAACAATTCAAAATCCAAGATAACAGATTAGCAATTTATCTTAATAATTTCTAAGAACAAGTTGTGTAAAGCCTAAATGCAATCACATAACGAGCTTATGGGTGGAATATATCATATGGTAAAATCAAAGAGTATTGGTTGAAATAAAAGTAAATAGCTAAAGTTGTTATCTTTAATCATGATTTAATATTGATATAAAATAATATCCTTAACATTTATATATTTCGACTGCGTGTGTGTATGAAGCTTGGTTGATGGTGCACGAATTAGCAGGAAGAGGAAAATAATAAACCTTCATTAAAAGCTGAGTAACGTCTGCCATTGTGGATACACACTCCTCCGTTAGGTTTTCAACATACACACCAGATTTTACATCTTCTCTAATCTGTAAGATGAATCCAACAGAAGGCAGAATAAGTATTATATTACAGGAAGCAGAACAATTATTGAGAGAGACCAAGAGGCCTTAAGAATATCAATAACCTGGAGGTTTCTGATCCAATAAATCGGTGATTTGCTCATTGTAATAGTAAATCTGAAACAAAAATTTTCCAGTGAAATTGAATCAATTCATGGATTTATATTTAGATCATACTCTAAACTGTTGTCCAACCTCGAGAAAAGAGCAGTGACACTGATACTTGAGTAACTTGTCAGCATGCTTCACTTGTTCCTGCAATTTTGGTCAAAGCCTAATCTTGTGAGATTATGCAAAACTACCTTTGGGAGTCTAAGAAATAAAACTTCAAAAACGTGAGTTAAGTCGTTCAATTAGTGCATAATCATTTAGGACGTGAAATAAACATCATAAAATGCCAGGAACAGAAAGGTGTACGAAGAAATGAAGACATACCTGCCCATATGCAAATACGGAACTGTTGAAACCTGCCATACAATTTTCAACAAGGGGTTCTCCTACAAGTTGGAAGATATCATGCTGACAACAGCAGAAGAAGAAAAAAAACGTTAACCTGTCACCCCATTTATTCTAATGTCCATCAAAGAGCTGCAACAGAACTTACTAAAGATCATACCTGTGTTGCCTCTGTGTCAGCAACAGCATCAAAAGTAACATTTGCCCATTTATCATCTAGAATATTATCCCCTTCATCTCTGTCCTTGCTTGGCGGCCTCATGCGCAATACCACCTGAAAATCAAATGCATTTCTATCTATTTCTCCATCGCCCATCATCAATTTCATCAACCATTTCATGCCCACCCGACGTGTAATCAAATTCATCCATATTTCGCTGTTGGTAAGAGAGCCTATTGTGCTCATCAACAATCTATGTCTCACATAAATCTAGCCAACGAGGTGTAAAAAGAATGGTTTTGAATAAAAGATAATCAAAGCTTATTAAATATGATCACATTTTCTTAAAAATCCAACTTTCGCCTTGATTCGCATTTACTTTATTGGACAAAATATACAGATATTTAGTGATTTGCATTAAAAACCCAAGAAATAGAACACAAGAATTTATATCATTGAAAAATTAAACCATACTAATGAGTATTCATCATATACAAAAGAATTGCTAAATCTGTTTTACAAAGAATCCATGTATACAGAAAAAAATGATTCCATTTCTTGACACCTGTGCACAAAGAAAAACCCCAATCAAATTCAAAACGAAGAAATACGAAAGAAAAAGTATTGAAGAATTAAGTCTTGATATACCTATGGGGACTGTGTTCTTCATCTTCATTAGGGTAATCACAATTGTCGACGGAGTCTTCGCTATCAGCATCCATTACAGTGATCCTCAGGAATGTTTGATTAAGCCTCGCCCTTCATTAAGGGCAAGGTTTCCATCAATGGAGAAAAAAATCAAGGGTTATTAATGGAGATTCGGAGACAGATTTCTTAAATGACACACATCGCACGTTCTCGGTATTCGTGGATGTAGTCGCATGTATTAAGGAATCTGCGATGTGTCTCATGACACACATCCACGAATACCGAGAACGTGCGATTTGTGTCATTTAAGGAATCTGTCTCCGAATCTCCATTAATAACCCTTGATTTTTTCTCCATTGATCGAAACCTCGCCCTTAATGAAGGGCGAGGCTTAATCAAACATTCCTCAGGATCACTGTAATGGATATTAATAATTAAAAATAGAAACTAGATCAAATGGAGAAATATGAAATAAACAAAATTGTCATTGGACTTCAGATTCTTCTTGCTTTATTTTCCCAGAACTTGACTGTAATGTAAATCAAATAATGAAAAATAAACAAATTAAAAATAGAAAGACAGAAAGAAAGAAAGCAAACCTCCGTTTTTCATTGAGGTGGGATGAGTTCTTTCCCTTCTTCTTCTTAAGATCGTCATCGTTGAGTTTCCTCTTTCTGCAAAAAAGCTAATAGTAAAGTAAAATTAAAAGATTATGATAAACTTCTTTCAACTTCTTTCTTGAGAAGAAAGGGAAATGACTTCAACGGACAAAAGTATGGTTTATATAAGGGATTGAACAAAACCCTAACCTTTAATCGAACAAAGGTTTCCTCGTCAGCCATTGTCGAAGACAACCTCAGACATGGTCGAAGGGAAGTACAGCCAGTTCATTCAGGCGATCCCCCGATGCTAGCCTCTGTAACGCAAGCGTAGTGGTGCCGGTTTTTTTGAATTTCTCCCGGTGAGCTGAACTTTTGAAATAAGGGCGGCCAAAGTTTGCGGTGAAAATTGAAGGAAGACGGCCATGGCGAGTCTGCGAACACTAAGAGAGGAGATGAATTAGGGCTAAAGTTTTTGTTTTTTTTTTTTTTAAATGAATTATAGCTCAAGTTTAAAATTTATGAATTTGATAGTTTTTTTTTTTTTTTTTTTAACTTTAATCTATTTTTATGACAGTTAGACAAATGTCATGAATTTATAACCATTAAGAAATATCAAAAAAAATAATTTGAATTTTTTATTACAATTATTAATTGTCACCTAATTTTTATAATTCGAAAACTATCCAATCTTTTCTCTAAAAATGCATGTTTTTAATTTTTATGACTGTTTTTTGAATTTCTACTCATTTTTTTTTAAGTGTCATAGAAAGTGTAATTTGTAGTAGTGAGGAAAGGTTGAAGGTAAAAAGAATGGGGATTTGGGACGTGTTTTTGTAGTAGTTGTTTTGTTCATTCTGTTATCGCCCCAGGCTACTGTTTCAGATTCACAGCGTCGACAAGTTCGTTGAATTCGATAACTTTGAAACCAACGCCACTTCCATTTTCCTTCATTCTCTCATCTTCGCTCTCTTTTGTTTCATTACTCTCGTCCTTCACTTTCATATCTACATTTGATATATGTTTCGAACCTATAATATCTCAGTTATGAATCTATAATATTACGTTAATTTGTTAATGTTGTAGTATTGTGTCTATTTTTCTTACTTTTACTTAAGTGAGACTATGTTCTTGTTTAATATGATCATTATGATCTCATTTTATGTTTATTGAATTTTGTTTTGATTGACAAGCTTGTACACTTTATTTTACCCTTCATTTTATTTATATATATAAATTTGATGAGATGCATCATTTTGTTGTATTTGTGACTATTAGTTTGGTCAATTAATGAATACCTCGATTATTATTATTATTTTATTTTGTTTTTAATAATGAATACAAATGCATCTCAATCTAGCTCTTTCACTATTGAATCTCTAATAACATTTCGATCTAGCTCTTACTTTTATGACTTTTATAAGCAACTACAAGTTCAATCGATAAAATCAAATAAAAACAACTACAAATGCATATCAAATTACAAGTTCAATCGATACCAAATTGAAATGCATAATAGAGCAAAATTACAAGTTGATTTGCTTTGACTGTTTAGACATATATCAAATTACAAGTTCAATCCATGGAAGCAAATAAAAAAAATATCATATCAATTATAAGTTCCTAATCAAAGTACAAATCAGAAGCATATAAAAAATCTAACTCTTAGGACTTTTATAACACAGACAGAACCAGTGAATTTGATTAAATTCTATTAGTCATATAACTCAACTAGTGATTGAATTTTATCCTTAATAGAACTCAATCAATAATAAAATAAATTGGTTTCGTCGTGGATTGTTTAATCTTTTCATCGGGCCCATTTAGATTTCGTGCTACAAATAAATTAGTTGTAATATTGTGATAAAAATATTTTTCTTTTTTTATTATACATGCAAAATCCCTTTAAATTTTTTATTTTATCTTATAAAAAAATGAAACTACATTTAACACGAAATTTATGAATGGTTTTGAAATAAACAAATTATTTAGAAATAAGTAGAAGCACTACAAGTTCTTAATTCAGTTGTTGACTCAATTAATTAACAACTACAACTCATAACTTAGATCAGGACTACATGTTCATAATCAATTAAAATTGTTAATTGTCAACTTTTATTGTCTTCAATCAAATTTAATTCTAGTAGTTCAACTGATAAAAGTCAATCGATTTGCTAAGTTATAGAAGTCAATCATCTTTGTAAGTGATGAAAGTCAATTATTTTTTTTAAAGTGATAGAAGTCATTCATTTTTTAAAAGTAATAGAAATCAATTTCTTTAGTGATAGTGATAGAAGTCTGTTTCTTTAGTGATAAAAGTCAATCATTATATACCTGATAGAAGCTAGATAATTTCTTAAGTGATAGAAGTCAATTAATTTTTTAAGTGATGGAAGTCAATAATTTTTGTAAGTGATGGAAGTCGATCATTTTTTTTAGAGTGATAGAACTCATTCATTTTTTTAAGTGATAGAAGACAGTTTCTTTAGTGATAGAAATTAGTTTTTTTAGTGATAAAAGACAATCATTATGTAATTGACAGAAGTTGGCTAGTTTGCTAAGTGATATAAGTCAATTATGTTTTTAACTGATAGAAGTCAATCATTTTTTTTAAAGTGATAAAAGTCGACTTATTTAGTGATATAAATTAGTTTATTTAGTGATAGAAGTCAGTTTCTTAGTGATGGAAGTCAATCATTATGTAACTGATAGAATTTAGTTAGTGGGCTGGAGAAAACTAGCAACCACGTACATGGGTTTTTTGGTATTTTTGGCAAACTCATTTCTAATATCTGTCATGTATGAATTATTTTTAAATTTGTGCTATCGATCTAATTTCTTTGAATTGTTTTATTATACATGCAAAGTCCCCATATAATTACCCTTTTTCTTGTTCTAACGAAAAAAAAGGAATAGCATTAACTTTTATTATGGTTAAATTATAAGTTTATTATGATTCTTATTATTTTGAATTTGACATTATATGAGAGACATCGAACTTTGACTTTTTGATTAAGATTATTTTGATGAAGATTATAAAATGTGGGTTCAAGGGACAAACCGACAATTATAAGCTTGTTATTTTAATGAACACTATCTAATATGGTATCAGAGTCTATTAGATCTAAACGGATATTTTCGATCTAATAAAAATGAAATTGAAATATGATTCAAGATTGATAGTCCATAAGAGATATAAAAGACATGTTAATATCCTACAATTGTAAGGATTCAAATTTATAAAATGTAAGGATTCAAATTCACCAACTCCGAAATTAAGGAATTTGTTGAATGACCACCCAGCTAAATATAAGTTATTCACAACTGAGGAACATAAAAGAGACCAACAAGGTACCAAAGGTCAGTGGCGAAATAGTTTTATTGTTTGGTTGTAAACTAGTTCAACACCAGCGTCACAGGTTCAAGCCCGAGAATCGATATTTGTCCTCCTCTCTCTCGATATGTACTAAAAAAAAAAAGAGACCAACAAGGTAAAAAAATAGAAAAGCAGACAAAAGCAGTTAGTAGAAGAAATGCAAAAGCATCAGATTTTGAAACCAAAGAAAACAGCTTAGAGCTTTAGAATGATACCCAACAATCTTATGTTGAAATCTCATTCTTTTTACTTCATGTCACAAAGATAGAGGCTTTGGAATAAAAATCAAAGCTTTGGAATCTTCTTTTTTTGGGGGTTTTCTTTGCTTTTCATTGAGTACTCACTTTAGAAATTGTGCTCCAAGAACAGCTTTTCCTGAGGTGAAGCAGGCCCTATCTCTTCCTCTAAACTCTTCAATCCATCCCCAACACCTCCACAATTCCCCACATTTCTCCCTTCCAAATTCTTTCCTTCCACATCTGCTTCGGACACTGATGATTTCCTCCTCTGGGACGACGTTACGCTCGGGAAGGTAATCCACGAGGGAGCTCTGAACTCTAACCTTTGATCCTCAGCTTCTGCTATATCTGTTTCAGAGACCGAGCGGTTCGATGATCTTTGGGATGTCTTTTTGTGTAGTCTACTGCTTCCTAAAACCACCTCGGTTGGTAAGATCGGTTGTTCGATACATGGGCTTCCCATTAATTGGGCGAGAGCACGCTCCAATGCAGTTGTCACTTTGTCCATTGATGGCCTCTCCTTCGCCCTCATTCTCACACATTTACAAGCTACATTTGCAATCCTTTTCAGGGCCTCGATATCGGATGGCAATTTTAATATCGGATCTAGAATTGCAGAGATATCTTCAGATTTGATCAGAGGTACTGCCCATTCTACTATGTTCCCTTCTTCATATTGCATATCAATGGCTTTTCTACCGCTGAGAATTTCGAGTAGCAAAACACCAAAGCTATAGACATCGGACTTAGTGGTAAGGTAATGAAGTCTATAGTACTCAGGATCTAGATAGCCAAGAGTTCCAGCTGGTAGCTCGGCTAATGGAGAACTACTATCAGTCGGTCCCAACAACGATAAGCCAAAATCAGCGACTCGAGCATTATGCTCTTCGTCGATGAGAATGTTTGACGACTTAATGTCTCGATGAATGACGGGAGGACAAGCATAGCCGTGCAAATATTCAATACCCCTTGCTGCTTGGACTGCAATTGTGACCCTTCTTATCCAATCTAATTGCTCCTTGTTCTTGCCATGGAGGTGCTGATGCAAGGAACCATGAGCCATGAACTCATAAACTAGAAGCCTCTCTCCACCTTCTTCACAATAACCAAGCAGATTAAGCAAATGAGCATGGTTTAATCTTGACAGCAAGTCAAGTTCAGTGTGGAACTCTTTTGAATTCTTCTGCATGTTAGGAGACATTATAGCCCGTTTGACTGCTACGACCGTCCCGTCCTTTAAAACACCTCGGAAAACACAAGAAAAACTCCCCTTTCCCACCATAGACTCTTCCTTAAACCCACACGTCGCTCTCTCAAGCTCTTCATAGGTGAACATCTGAGCCCTTCTTATCTTTAGCTCGTCTAAGTCGGGGCGTACTTTGTAGTTTTCCTTCTGGAAGGGAGGGATAGTCCCTTTGTTTTTCTCGGACTTCAACTGATTCCCCGAGCAATGGCAGTTTCGTAACTTGTATCGAACATAGAAGATTGCAGTCAAAGACACAATAGCTACCAAAAACACAGCAAAAGCAATCTCAGCTACAAGAGCTGGAAGCTGCATTGACCAGAACTTCTCAGTTTTCTTCCCCATCATACCATTTGAAATCATGGATGAGCAGTTCGAGAAGCATTCAGAAGAGAAGCAACTCGAACAGTTATATTCACACAGCCTATCAGATTTTAAGGAGCACTCAAATTTTTGGTACATGTCAGGAGGGCAAGCACTACTGCAGGGCATACACACATGAAAACTCAGCGACTTACACCGAGCAATGTCTTGGCTTATTTCATAGAAACCAGGAGCACAAGGAGTTTCTTTACAGATACCAGGTGAGACAGCTAAAGGTAGAGAAGTAGGAAAGCCAAGACCCCAGCAAACAGGCAGGAGAGATTTTTGAGCTAGAATTCCACAGGTGAAGTAATCTCCAGCAGCAATTTCGTAAACTGTAATCCCATCCGGTGCTGGGGTACTCGGTTTGACCGTAAAACCCCAACAAATCACACCACGGTCCAAGCTCTTGATTCCACAAGCATGGAACTTGCCCCCAACAACAGTGTCTAATGGATCAACAGGGACCAAGTCTACATTTCCTTCACCAGAATAAGCAACTGAAATCTCTTCTTCAATGTCTAAGCTCCTACCCCAACAAAACGCCCTCGCCTTTGGGCCCTCTAAAATCCCACAAACATGATATCCACCAGCTGCAATCTTTTTAAACCTCATATCTTTAGGTATCAAACTGATTACCCGGCTGCTGGTCTCATCACCCCAACAGAAAACAGTTCTATTAAGAGAAAACAGTCCACAGTTGAACTCAGAACCTGCAGAGATCGATTCAATTGAGCCATCCAACTCAAAGATTCTGGTCATGTTGTAACCCCAACAATCGATAAACGACGTGTTCCGCCGCCTTCCGGTGAGAGGCATTCGGAGTCCACAGAGATGGTAATCACCAGCACTGATATCCAAGTATTGAGCACCTTGAGTCATGGGCTGTGGAACACCCATTTGAACATAGCCAGTGCTTCCCCAACAGTAAGGTTGGTTGGAATCCAAAAGTAGCCCACAAACAAAGCCATCACCAGCAGTGAGACCAATGAATGGGAAATGAGAAGGTGTTCCATAAATTATGGCTGAATTAGAACCAAAACAGTTCACAAGATGAGACCCATCTGGCTTTAAACCACAGAAAACAGGCCCTTTCTCACCATAAGAAACAGCAACAGAAGACATAGAACCTAAACCAGACACCAACAAACACATATCTGTAAAAAGAGCCAATTCCACAAATAACAACAATCCACCTCTCCAACCACACATCTTCTTCAAGAACAAAAGTACCAAATCCTCAAACAAGAACAACCCCATTGCAGAACAAAACCAATCACTCAAGAATGAACAACAATCTCTTCTTCAAATCCCTCATCAACAAACAGAAACACATTACAAACTAAGAAAAAACCAGAAGCAAGTGAAGTTCAGCAAGACAGAGAGATTAAACAAATTCCTCCAGCACTAAACACAAAAACCAACAACAATCCAGTAAAACACACTCCATTCCCTCTGAAATCCCAAGAAATTCAGAATACAGTAAGTTCCTATCCTTTAAACCTCAGATTCAAACAGATAAGGCAAAAACAAAGAAACCCAATTCACATTGAGAAGAAACAAAATTACCCATTAATTCTTCCATGCACATCCACAGTTCCATTCATCCAATTCAGAAAAAGGGGAATCATGGGAATTGCTGTAGGGAAAAAGAAAGAACAGAGAAATGAGGAAAAGGGGGCAAAGAAAACAGATAGAAAAAGAGATATAAATGGCGAAAATACAACTTCTGACATAGGGAAAAGTGTAGGTGAAACCATTAAATGAGAAGTTAATGCCCTTTTGATCTTTTCATGCCTGGATTATTGCACTCCACCACCCAACCCAATCCCCAAAAAAACCATTTGTTCATTACCCTTTTGTTTCTTACTTCAAATTTCTTCAAAAATTGTGATTCGAGCTTCGGTTTCTTCAATGGCTTCCGATTTTGCACTGTAAATCGAAGAAATGGGAGAGATTTATGGAAGAAACAAGGCGCTGCTCTGCATTTCTCACTGCTGGTTTTAATTCTTGGTACTTTTTGTCCAAATGAAAACGGCAGCTGGGGTTATGAGAATAAAGCATTTTCCACCATTTTTGTCGATATGCATTTGTTTATAGTTTTGTCTTTTTTGCTGCTGCAGTGGTTCCTATTCTGTGCTGCTGAATTCTTGGTTTTCTTTCATTCTTTGTTTGTTTGTTTATTACCCAATTTTAATTTGTTCCATTGAATTTCACTTTTTTTTTCTTTTTTTTTTTTATGTACCATTGAATTTTACTTTATAACTCGAAGAAAGTAGAGTTTAATTATAGTGATCCCAAAAATTGAAAGTTAGTGCTCTAAAAATGTTAGATTTTTTTTTTTTTTTTTAGTTTTAAAAATTATAATTTAATCTCTAGAGTTGGGTAAAAATCTGAAAAATAGTTTTTGTAAAAAGTTATCTAATTAAATAATTGAAAGTTAATTGTTCATATGTCATTGATGAAAATTAAGAATTATGTAATTAATTGAATAATAAAATCAACACATTTAGTGTAGATAGTTAGTTTTTATGTATTTATTTTGCTAGCAAAATGACCATTGCTATATTTAAGGTTTTATCAAACCATAAGGGTCAAATTATAGATTTTAAAATTCTAAAGATTTAATTTTAATTTTGTAATTATAAAGACTAAATTCTAACTTTCTTACCCGTATTCACGAAGATAATGACGATATTATGAAAGAAGGTTATAATTTGGATAAGGGTTTGAATTCAAACCTCAAGAAAGGGAAAAATACATGAAATTAAGAGGCTAAATTAAGATATAAATATGAGCATAACTAAATTCCTCTTTGTTGAAAGTGAAGCTTTTATGGGTAGAATTATACTAAATATTCCAAAAAAAAACATTATTTTCATTTTTTTTTTCTTTACAATTTAAACGTTTATTTAGGTGTGATTTATTAAAACGGAAGTGATAAAACAAATAACCATGGAATGTTTATGAAAAGACATTTGCAACAGTAGACTTAATTATTATTATTAAATTTGTTTTAAAAATATTATTATTATTAAATTGTTTCTGTTTGAAAGAAGGAAAAAAAAGAACAAAAACCTCAATTATGGTTTCATTAGTCTTTTTTCAACCGTTATTATTATTAATTAAATAAAAACAAAAAGATGAACACTTATTCTAAATGCAAAAAGTGTCAAATTTATTATTTATCATTTGGACTAAGTACCAAGGACCTGAATGTTTGTCAAAAAGTAAAAGCTTAATTATAAGCCAAAAGCTTGTGATAAAAAAAGACAAAAGTTTGAATGGAAAACTTGTTTTAATGTTTGAAGTCCAATTTGGATATGATTTTTAACTCAAGTTTTGCATATGTTTTCCTTCTCTAAATTATATACCTAAATGAGTATGCAATATTATCTTGAAGTGGTATGACAGTTATGCTACATTTAAGGTAAGATAATAAAGTAATTAGTCTTTAAATTTGTACCAACTTTCAATTACATTCTTAACCTTTTAATTTAGATTATAAATAGAGCAATGCTTATCTGAGGGGTGGGTACCACTCTTGAACCATATGTTTTTATTTTTATTTTTTAAAAATTGACTTTGATTAATGGAGAGATAAATGTAAAGTGGAGAGAAAAATGTAAAAAAGTAAAAATATGTGATTTAAATACTTATAGACCCTTAAGTAAGTATTGCTCTTATAAATATGTTAAAATTGGATTCAGTCTTAACATGTATCGTTAATTGGGAGATTGCATATTCGAACCGACTTATACTATTATCGCATAAAAAAAAATCCATATACAAGGAAAAAAAAAACTACAAGTCCCTAAAATTATAATATAACTTATAAAAAGAAATGATCAAATGAATGATGTAATTAAATTTAAGAAATTAATTAATAAAAATAATATGAGTATCTTGTTTTTTCTTTAAATTTAACGAAAGTTAAAATGTTATTATCCAGAGTAATAGTTCAAAAACATTAAGTGCATATTTATGATAAAGAAGTTGTGGATTTGAATTAAAGTCATATGTTTATATATTATAATTTTAAAAAATTAAAATCATGATTAGGAATTATGCATACATATGAATATTCTTTCAATGATTTTATATTAGTAATGTCGAAAAAAATGTCAGTAATATTTTTACTGTACATGTTGAAGAATGTTTATTTTAATAGATGTTGGTTAAATGGATATATATATATATATCTATAAGTAATATATCCTCTTAAGCTGCAATTCTTGTCTAACTATTTTGGTTAATGAGTTTTTTTTATCCAAAAACTTCTTCCTAAATTCCTAATCAACTACTAGATGTTTTTTTCTTCTTCTCAATAAGCTTGCAAAGTAATATTTTGATAACTATTTTGAACTCATTCAATAATTATTTAGTTTTTGTTTTTTTTTTCCTGCAATAATTTCATTTTTCCTAACAAAAGGCATGTTATGTTTTAAAATAAATTTATAGAATTTATTTTTAAAAAAAAATAAATAAATAAAACTAAAAATTGAATACTCAGAAAAGGAGATTAAGATTTAAAGCCAAAAAAGTGAGGCTCCGATGACATTTTGTATGGCCTTTTTTTTTTCCCCCGAATTTCTCTATCCAATTATAGTGAATCAAAGAAAAAAAAAAGACTTAAGATTTTTTTAAAAACTGTTTTTATAGTTAGACATAGAATTCAAATGTATTTTTAAGCAATGTAAAAAAGTTATTAAAAAATTATGAGGAAATACATATAAATAATAAAAAATATAATGCATCAAATAGTGTCGGAGATATTCGTCTTGTTCTAACTAGAAACGATGATAAATTTTTAATATTTTTATAAGATTTATGTCCTACTCTATTCACTACCCATAGATTTTGAGGTGAAATTTCACTTCGTATAATATGGTATCTGATCGAGCTTCTCATCTCCTTCCTAACATATTTATGACTATCGAGTAACGCGTTGGTCCATATTGTTTGGTGATAATTCAGTTTAACATCCCAGATACAGGTTTGATCATGAAAAAATCATTTATTTGAGAATGTAGTATCCTCTATATAGGATTTGCGGTTTCCTTTCCTAATTTATACTAAAAAAATAATAATAATTATTATTATTACTTTTTTATGAGTATAATTTGAATATTATTCTCAAATGAAGTATAACATTATATGTACACATGATGAAGGTTGAAAAAAGGATTTCTAATGTCCCAAATTTGTGGAGGCCAATTGTTATTGAGCTTCCTTAAAATACTCATTAAACTTTAGCACTTTAATAATTATTAAATTATAATATTAATTTTAAATAAGTAGACACGATGAATTGAACATTGAAACTCTTTTTTATAGCTCTTTTAAATTCATATTGGTATTATTGTTCAAACAAATCATTTGAACGAAGAAAATTTTGTTCTAACAGCTTACCATAGAAGTGTCAAATTAAAGCATTAAATTTCGACACAGTTGAAAATTTTATCTAATAAATATATTAATTACAGCTGTTGATGTTTCTTTTTTATTTACATAATAGATGCAATTACTGCTGTTGATGTTGTAATTATTATACAGGTATGTTGAGAAAAGAGTTGAGTATTTTGAGAAATTCAATTTCTATTTGACAAAATAAATCAACTTCTTTACCACTACTTTCCTTCATTATTTTTCATAATAACTGAAACCAATAAAATAAAATAATATCCTTTATGGTGAGATTTTAGTTGGGAGTGTTAAATGGAAAATCTCATGGAGAGATTTGTAGGGTGGCTAGGACCAACTTGAGTTGGTTCAAATAGCAGATTGAGGCTCCAATAAACAACATATATTTTCGATTTACAGATTATATATTCGAATGAATTTTCTGATCTAAATTTATTAAGTGAATGTATCATATAAGGTGCGTTTGGAGCACCGATTATGTAATTGTAGACGAAGGATTATGATAAACGGCGGGTTATAATAAACAGTGTTTGGGGTGCAGGTTATTATAAGAGGGGTTATGATAAACGGTGTTTGAGGTGCAGTAGGAAGAGTTATGAAATTTTTTTACAATTTTTTTTAGTTAATTAAATTTAAATTAAAAAGTTAACAAATAATTAATAAT